>JAVTVY010035980.1:0-156082 GCA_036873755.1 Hanleya hanleyi
TGGAGGAAAAGGAGGTTCATCTGTTAGATGATTTATCGACATGGGCAAATGAGTTTCAGGTGAAGCACAATGCGATTGATCACCTTCTCAAGCTTCTGAAGAAGAATGGCCATCCGGACCTGCCGTCAACTGCACGAACTTTACTGAAAACTGCAAGGGAAGTCCACACAGTGGTCAAATCGGGCATGGAATATATTTATTTTGGAATGAGACAGGAATTATTGGAGAATTTGAAGAAATACCCGTTAGAGATATTACAAAATGTAACTGTTCTGGACATCTCACTCAATATTGATGGCTTACCGCTTTTCAGAAGCTCAAAGAAAAGTTTATGGCCAATATTGTGTGCCATTCATTTGGAACCGAAGAACTTGGTCTTTCCTGTGGCACTAGCTTTCGGTAAAACCAAGCCTACAGATTTAGACTTCCTGCAGGATACAGTCACCGATTTGAATCAACTTTTACAACACGGTTTACCGTATGGCGATAAAACAATTGAAATAATTCTGAGATGCGTTATTTGCGATGCTCCAGCCAAAGCCATGATAAAAGCGATAACACAATTCTCTGGTTATTACGGTTGTGACAAGTGTAACCAAAAAGGTGATTGGGTCGGTCGAATGACCTACCAGAATGTTAAAACTTTCGAAGTTCGTACAGATGCGGCCTTTAGGAATCAGTCAAATGAACAACATCATCACGGTGTAACTCCATTTTCCGCTTTATCAGTTGATTTGATCAAGGCATTTCCAATTGATTACATGCATCAGGCTTGCTTGGGGGTGATGAAAAGATTGCTTTTAGCTTGGAAGAAAGGCAAACGAGATGTGAGAATGTCAGCCAGTCAGATTGAGGAAGTTAGCTTGAAATTGCTCAAGCTACAGCGTTTTGTGCCCAACAGCTTTGCACGTAAACCGAGAAGTTTAGAAGATCTTGAGTACTGGAAAGCAACAGAATACCGTCAGTTTCTCCTTTACACTGGGAAGATTGTGTTGAGAGGCATATTGCGGCGAGATTTGTTTGAACATTTCATGACTTTTAGTGTTGCCATCTCCATCCTTGTCAGCCCCAGACTTGCACACTCTCAACGGGAATATGCAAATGAACTGTTAGTGTACTTCGTTGCACAGGGGCGTAATTTGTATGGTCCAGAATTTTTGGTTTACAACGTCCATAGCATGGTTCACATTGCTTCAGATGTGGAAGAGCATGGATGTCTTGACCGGTTTTCTGCCTTTCCCTTCGAGAACTATCTACAGCAGGTAAAGAGAATGGTTCGTTCTGGAAAAAACCCAGTGGCACAAGTGGTCAAGAGAATAAGAGAACTGCAGAATGTTCAAACCATCGAACAACAAGGCATCCCCTCTGTTTCAATGAACAAACCAAATAATGCATTTATATTAGGCAGTTCATCTTGCTGTGAAGTTGTTGCCATCACCAATGAAAAAGATGATAAAAACAACAAAATGTTACTCTGCAGAGTTTATGAGAGAACGGAGTCATTATTTGTTCAGCCTTGTGACTCAAACATGATTGGTGCATACAAGGTTCACCAGCGTAATGCGCATATGAAATTGCTTCCTGCAACCTGTCTAGCTAGAAGGGCAATGGCAATTGACCTGGAAGAAGGCACCAAGACTGTGTTTCTGGCAATATTGCATGACTTCTGAGCTGTGAGCTGTTGTTCATATCTGATCCTGAAACCAATGAACACATCATAGTAAGTGAACATTTATTTTCATGATCTACTTGATGGCTATAGTTCTAGTTTCCAATGAACTTAGTATGTTTTCAACCTTTCTGAAAAAAACTAACATTGATGCATGCTGTTAACTTCATCTCGTTGTCCTAATCCGCATGTAATTATGGTATTACTTAACTGCAGGTATGGACACAATCAAGCTATAGTCCATTATTGAAGGCGTGATCTAGTTTGACTTTACAACATAGTTCTACATAGTTTTCGTAGTTAATGTATGCAATAATTTTCCCTTCCAGATGGATGCATATGCTGTGGTGGAGTTTGTGGATGAACAGTCAGTGGAAGCTGTTCCTAGGACATGGATTCACGTCACAGATGAGGTCAGTGCGTTTTATAGTTATCATGTGATGTTTTGTTTCAAACTCCAAGAATACTTTCAGATCCGAGTCTGTACCGTTATGGCAAGATCTGCAGGAGATGACTGATTAGAAATTCTCCTTGTAAAAAAACTATTGAAATCCAGAGAGAGTAATCTCTAATGTGCAGTTGAGATACTGATGAAATATTAAATTGATACACTGTGATTTTTGGTGTTTATTTCGTTAGTTTCTTCATAATGAACCAATAACATTGCCTCATTATATGATTTCTTCAATGTTTCAACAGGCTATTATGTGTTACTGGCCTCCGTCTGAGATATCCAGAAGAGCCAAGCGAGGTGAGCTTCCCGACAAAGACCGATGGAAGAAGTATGCTGTCAGGGTTTTCTCTTTCACAGGTAGGATCTCAATAAAGGGATTTATGTAGTTATTCTCTCTCTAAAACATTCCAAATTAGACTACAAGTGTCATCATGTGCATATCTGATTTTAAGCTGTGGGCCAAAGGGCGTTTATAGTAATTAAACAGGGCCTGGGCTTGATCGAAAATGACAACAGTATTGCTGTTTTCCTGTTCTTCATATTCTTTCAATGATGATTGTCATAACTAAGCGAATATTTATTTTCAGCTTCCTACGGTCAAGCATTGGAACGTTCCAAAACAGCCTGTATCACGTCCAATGTAGACACCGATGGAGAATTGGGACACAGGAATTCGAGTATACCACAACGGTACAGAGAGTCCACATCAGACAGGGAGTCATCTGAGCATGAGAACGGTGATGGTTAGTTCATTCTGTCATCTAAATTGACATGTTTGTACTTAGCAAAGTTACTATCCAAAATAAGAAAATGTTACTATCCAAAATAGGAAAATGAACACTGCTACATGTACTTGTATAGTAAGATCTTTGGATGGCATATATAACTCCTGACGTGATTTTATGGATAAAGAAATTCTTCATTGCAACAAAGTTGTTTATCCATAAAATCACGTCTGGAGTTATATGTATATAATCAGACACCGTAAATATTATTTTACTACTGTAGTAACATCTCAATGTATACAGTTGCATTTTTGCTCTCATTTCTGGGCTTCAGATGAAGATGATGAACCACGGGAGAAGAGGAGGAAGAAGAATATATACGGAGAGAAGACACCTAGTCATTCCGTCGAGACTCCCCACAAGACCATTGAAGTCCTGCCCGTGCCAACTCCTCCGGAAAACAGATTCTCAACAGAAAGAAATACCCCTACTAGCAGTAAGTAATCAACATCTGTAATTTACTATTAGGATGAGGGGCGGGGTGGGGTGATTGAAAACACATAATCTTTCAATACCTCCTATGGAGAAGATAGAAACCTCCTATGGAGAAGATAGGATAAACCTGTTTGCAACGAATGGAAATAATGTGTTTAAAATGCTTTTCATCCTACTTTTGCTGATCATGCACATTTTCTTATTCAGCTTCATCTAACATCTTACTTCAAACCACACCATCCCGATCTTCGAGCAAAAACAACAGAAGGCAAGGAACACCATCACAACCTCTAAGCGATGCCAAATTTGGAGACGGACGGCGACAAATCTTATCACCATCCCCTACCCCTCAGAGTGTGCGAAGGGAAGATGTAAATCTTGAGACCCAATCTGTGAGGAATCCGACTCTTATCCCATCGACACAAAGTGCATTACTACGCGCCCTCAGTTTAGAAACTGAAAAGCTGAGACAGGACTCTCATGACAGTACGTTTCATTTTGTTTCCATTTGTTAAAACATAATGCACGCACTATATAAATATTCACACACACATGTCCTTGAATTTACAGTCCATGGAAACTAGTCTGAAGAACGCTGCTGCATATAGTTGTTCCTTATCATTGAACATTAGTTGACGGGTAATGTCACTCTCTCATTTTTATACGATGATATATTAGGTAATGCAATCGCAGAAAGCGCAGCTTTTGACTATCAACTGAACAGGAGTGAATGCCTAAAATACTGAGTTACAATCGAATGGTAGAAATTATGAAGAGGTTTGGATAAAATTGCAAAAGGGATGAAAATATTTTCAGACATAAGGTTGTACTGCTTACATATGGGGACCGAACTGTAAAATCGATACAGAAAATTGTCAATTATGTTCCACAGATTTTCAGAAAGTGCTCATGAAATTGGACACTATCATCGACAACCAGAGAGAGATGTTGTCGTTACAAAGGAGGACGGCGAATGTGAGCAAGGCGGTTGACGGCGAAGACCTAGAGGATGTCATTCCCGCACCAATGGATTCGGCTAGGGAACTAGATGCTATGTGCCAAAAAATGAAGGATGATGTAGATTGCAAAAAGAAACTGGTATGTAATTATTCACACTATGAACATTACGAAACAGCAGTATAATTCTCAGCACTTCGTGTTAATGAGATTCCAGAATAATACGTAGATTACTTTGCTGCACCTCTTTTTCAAATAGATGTTTGAAGAATTGCATTTCAGTGACCTCTGCCCTCAAGTGATGTTACACTGAATGTTGTGTGGGCTTGTTTAGCGTAAATCCTGTTCTTTAGTACTTCCATGGCTGAAGAGAATATCGGCTGCATACGTCTTACGCATGCCTTGGCCTACTTAATACGACTTCATTTACTCACCCAATGACCGTGGTGGTCGAAATAAATCTTAATGCGGGGTTGTATTTTTTGTGTATTTTTCAGGTTTATCACCTTAGTACGTTGGGTGGGATTAACCCTGGTGAAAATATCAGGCGAATGATGCGGCATCTGGGGACGAACACACTGTGGTGGTCTTACAGCCTTAAGGGGAGAAAAGGGAAAAGTTCCCTGAAGGAGTTACCCATTTATCGAGTGTTGATCAGTAAGTTCCCTTCCTTAATATTACTGCCCAGAGAGACCGATGAATTAGCCAGTGTGGCTGTGTCACACCCTAACTCGTCATCTTCTTGTATGCGTGTCCACCAGGGCCAGGCCAGAGTTCTCCCTTCAAGAGGATTTCACAGTTCGGGTATCCCATGATTGCCTTATAGTCTCATCGTGTAGTATAGTAGTACAATTATATGCGTTTTATTATATTTTCCATAAAACATTTTCATGGCGATAAGTTTTGGTTTTAGGGGCTGGACCAGTTGCCTGTCATGATGTTGTTGTCGTTGTTGTTATTACTAGCTTGCTGGGAAAAGTTTGATTATCTCAAGATTAAACTTGAAACTTATATATAATTAAGGGTGGTATTGCTTTGTGAACATAGTTGATCCAGATATATATAATATCAAAGCTGTAGAGATGTTGATAGGCTTGTCAGGTTCAGCGATATTGAATTAAAATATTGTTCAAACCCTGTATGATATTCATTTGCTTCTCAATCTTTCAGAAGCCTGCTTGAGGAATCATAAAGCGGCCAAACTGGGCGCAATTGAGGAGGCGATCGCCTCAACTTTAAAATATGCCCCGCACAAACCTGGTGGAGACAAGTACAAGGTAAAATCTGACACTTCTCGAAATTGGATCTCCTAAAACAATCCAGATACAAATCTGAATTTTGTTCTTTAAACATGGCAGTACATGCATTGTATTTTCAGACGTTCATCACGTGCCATCAAATGTGTTTATGTCAGTTAAATTGTGATATAGTCTAAATCTCCATTATTTTAAATGTACTTCTTGGCTAAGATTTTGATTTTAGGGGTATGTTTTTCTCAAAGCAAGTTGTTTTAATGTTTCAGGTGCCTGCTAGCAAGACCATGCCGGATCAGTTGGGTGAGGCCCTATTGGACCCTTCCGGATCAGAGAATGAACTAGAAGTTGAATCTCCTTCAGATGTATAATTACGAGTTGCGGATGAACAATTTGTGTACTTGTCCCCCCCCCCCTTTGGATATTGTATTAAATCATCTATTTGCCTAAGAATCGTGTTATCTCAACTTTCTTCTTCAAAGCTACGCTTTATAAATTCTAAAAACCTTCATCCTTGAAAAATTACCTTACGAGTTGACTGTTTCAATTCTAATTCGGATGAGTGGGAATAGGTGATACAGGTGTAGAATGTACTAACTGCAAAGAGGCATGTACGCTGGTACGGTCGAACAATTCATTCACGGATAGTGCTGCTTTAAATCACACTGAGCGAGTATTGCTATGCTAAGCATACAGGTAAACACGTTTCATGGACATTCGATAAATGAGGGATGCCTGTAGATCATACAAGCATGTTACACTTTCAGTGAGATAACTATAAGATACCGAAAAAGTTCCATTTCAAATGTTGTGGGAATGTTTTATCAGGAGGTTGATTGACAACGTTGTGGCAACGTAAAGAAAACTCCACAAGATCACGTTGCTGCAACGTTATTCCGCGACGTTGCCACAACCAAAGTGTCACAACGTTGTCACAACGTTAAATTGTAACGTTCAACCACAACGTTGTGGCAACGTAAAGAAAACTCCACAAGATCACGTTGCTGCAACGTTTTTCCGCAACGTTGCCACAACCAAAGTGTAACGTTGTCACAATGTTGTGGCAACGTCAAATTGTTAGCTGGGTTAGACCACTCGACCACCGAGGGCCCTGATTAATGTACTTGTATTTGATATTCTGCTCGAATCTTTACAAATGATTATCAAGACTGCTCACTGCTATTAAAAATTGTCTAAATGTTTAACCAGCACATGTAATACTCCAAAACCTGTTGAAGGCAAAATACATTGTGTACGGGTTATAAAATATGTAACTATGTCCTATTAATAATTTAACATGTTAACATCAATTAAATACTTCTCCAGACAATTCATAATTGCTTCTGAACTGTTTTGAATATCTTTCCCTTGTATCATACCCTGATTGTAGGATTACAGTAATAAGTATTCAGATCATGAATATAGTCTTCTTGAAGGTACATTGACAATGTCGATCCTTGAGACCCATAATCTGTTATCGCCACCACACAAAACATCGAGTACATATAGGTCTATTGGGAGCATCTGCACAGTGGGCATTTGGGTGATGGTGTAGTTACCAGTAAGTATTAAACAGATAATTATGGAGATAAATCATGATCATTCCAAGCCTCTGTGAATACTCTTGGTATATTTTATATTATGTAAATTAGCCAAGCACAGAAATCAAGCTCATTTGTCTGTTCATTCGTGGATTAATAACATATTAATTATGTTCCACCATAAATTCAATGTGATAAACATTCTATCCTACGAAGTACAGATGCTTTCCATATAATAACACCTCATAACATATCTGAGGACTATATGATTTGCATATGATGCCAGTTAATATCGACCACTTATGATAAGTTATGGTAAATATATATTATACTATAGTTTGTAGCCTGATGAGATTTCCATCTCCACGAAACAGCCACTGAGTAGTTATAATATCTAGGCGTCACTTGTTGTGTCGGCACTCTGTCAGAAGTTCTGGAATTCGTTCTTATGATATTTCACACAGTCAGCTTACAGTACCCAACAAGAAGTCCGAACTGTTTGTGGTAAGATAGGAAAGACCTATGAGTAGTAGGGTCCCATCAAACTGATTCATTGGCGCCTCACTGCGCATGCGCGAGAAAAAAAATTGGGGAGGTCATGGGGAGGTGTGCGCAGGAGTGTTGTGCGCAGGTATGACGTCACTTCCGGTTGGGGTGAATGGGGCGTGACCTTGGGGGCATGTATTTCTCCGCGGTGATGCGGTCTGGCGGTGATGCGATCTGCCTCCGCGGACCGAAAGTAGTCCCAAAACCGTGGGTTTTCGTGGAAGTGTTCGGCAATCTGTAGGGACCGCTAGTGGACCGATGGGGTCGAGTGAGGTATCAAAGTGAAGCATTCGTGAAGGGGCATCTGATGGGCTGGGTGTGGGGTTGACATATCAGCATTCTGTGCATGCGCGGTGGCCAAAGGGTATGAAAATAGACGTTTTGGAGGTAGGGGAGCCCCTAATGGTCCAATGGGGTCGAGTGAGGTATCAAAGTGAAGGATTCGTGAAGGGGCATCTGATGGGCTGGGTGTGGGGTTGACATATCGGCATTCTGCGCATGCGCGGTGGCCAAAGGGTATGAAAATAGACGTTTTGGGATCTAGGGGAGCCCCTAATGGTCCAATGGAGTTGTATGAGGTACCCATGTCAAGCATTCGTGAAGGGGTATCTGATGGGCTGGGTGTGGGGTTGAAATATCGGCATTCTGCGCATGCGCGGTGGCCCAAGTGTATTCAAATAGACGTTTTGGAGCTAGGGGAGTCACTAATGGTCCGATGGGGTCGTATGAGGTATCAAAGTGAAGCATTCGTGAAGGGGCATCTGATGGGCTGGGTGTGGGATTGAAATATCGGCATTCTGCGCATGCGCGGTGGCCCAAGGGTATGGAAATAGATGTTTTGGGATGTAGGTGAGCCACGAGTGGGCCGATGGGGTCGTATGAGGTATCCATGTGAAGCATTCGTGAAGGGGCATCTGATGGGCTGGGTGTGGGATTGAAATATCGGCATTCTGCGCATGCGCAGACAGGGAATTGTGGGAAAAGGGTATGGAAATAGACGTTTTGGTATCTAGGGGAGCCCCTAATGGGCCGATGGAGTTGTATGCGGTATCCATGTGAAGCCTATGTGAGGGGGCATCTGACTGGACTAGTGGCTCGAGCGTTGTCACCATTCTACGCATGCGCAGGCAGGGAATTGTGGGAAAAGTGTATGGAAATAGACGTTTTGGGATGTAGGTGAGCCGCGAGTGGGCCGATTGGATCGAGTGAGGTATCAATGTGAAGCATTCGTGAAGGAGCATCTGATAGGCTGGGTGTGGGTTTGAAATATCGGCATTCTGCGCATGCGCGGTGGCCAAAGGGTATGAAAATAGACGTTTTGGGAGCTAGGGGAGCCCCTAATGGTCCAATGGGGTCGAGTGAGGTATCAAAGTGAAGCATTCATGAAGGGGCATCTGACTGGACTAGTGGCTCGGCCGTTGTCACCATTCTGCGCATGCGCAGACAGGGAATTCTGTATATATTTCATCCAAGTATAGCGGAAAGCGGTTGTCATGAATAACAACAAGTTCAACAAGGTTTATACAGTTTATTATCCCCAATGTTACACCATACTCCGGCTGGGGGAGCCGCCCTGGGTATGTTTAGTATGTTCACAGCAAAACAAAATTGAAATATCAAACATCATGTTTTATTATTTAACGCACCGTGACATTTAATGTTTACAGAGCTCAAGTCAACGATCAGCATGTAGACATAGAGAGTATATACGGCATGTTATGCTATTCATCAGTGCAAGGGTGACGCATTCAGCCGATGGGGGTGGTCGGTCAGCTTGGTAACGAAGAACGTAGCATTGGTGACCTTCTCTACCACCCATTGTGTGTTAGGGCGTTGACGATGTGCCCATCTCAAGGGATCCACAGTGTCCAGTTTCTCCAGCATCGTCTCTAGCGACGCCCGGTTAATGATGGTGAGCGGTTGGTTAAACACATGGCTGTTATTACTGGCATAATAATACCGTAACTGGTCCGTCTCTTTGTGACGTAAGATGTACCCGAAAGCGACATTCAATCTGAAGACCGTAGCTTGGTCGTTGAAAATGGCTTCCACGTAGCTGCGTAGACGGATGAGGTGGGTCAGTGGGAAATTGTAGATATCTGGAATGAGGCGATCACGGTGGAAAATGTGCCGTATCATGGGCCATTGGCGCCGATATATGTCATTCACTGGATGGGCGTCCTGTAACACATCGCTAGGAATATCCACTGCATCTTCCAGAAAATGTCCGATGTCGTCAGGCGTATCACTGGCAACAGCAATGCTAGGGACTGGCTGGATATCTAGGCTCTTCTGAACTGTGGGTATAGGCGGGCTCTCCGTGATCGCATCACCAGTGGCGTTCGTCTCCCCGGGCTTATCTTCACTGGGTTTCACCTTCCGCGGTTCCTCTTCAGTAGGAAGTTGTCGCCCAAACCGTAGAGACCGACCATGAATCAAACGCTGATGCCGTCTTAACTGACTGCGTCGTTTGAAGAGTTGACCACATTCATTACATTGTTCCTTCGCGCCCTCTTGGAGTGAGCGTTCGTGGCGCAGTAACTGATCCTCCCGATTAAATGACCGTGCGCATGTTATACAAGTATACCGTGCATCGTTGTGGGTGGAGGCCTTGTGGCGTCGTAAATTATCTAGACGAGTAAACTGCTTCTGGCAAGCTGTGCAAGTGAACATCTTGGTGGTTGACAGAGTGTCTGATGAAACGGCCAGGCCGCTTCCCTTTTATAGCACGCTAGCTGGTGATCTATTTTTAGCACACTCAGTTCAACTATCCCCAAGTCGGGGATGAAGACCCTCATATACCCTCAATGCAGGCGCAGACGTAAAGTGCCCAATGGCGGATAATGGCGGATACACCGCCATTGTGGGAAAATGGCGGATAATGGCGGATACACCGCCATTGTGGTAAAATGGCGGATAATGGCGGATACACCGCCATTGTGGGAAAATGGCGGCTAATGGCGGAAGGTGACCGCCATTGTGGGAAAATGGCGGATAATGGCGGATAATGGAGGAAGGTGAACGCCATTGTGGAAAACCTCCACAGACAGGTCAGTACATGCATTTCTATGATGTTCACGCATAATAAAAGGATTGACCTGTAATCTGTGTTGTTGTTGTTGCTCTCTTTTTTGGACTAAGCCATCAGAATAGTACGCATCACGGACTACACCCGTAGAGCTACATCTAGGCGCGCATGTGTGACCTGGTCTATAAAACACGTTCCTCTGGATCCCACACCTTCATTTCTATGGTCGCAGAGCCATGACGGAGATCCAGCCCTATGCGACTCGCATTTTACAGCATGCCACCGTGGTTAATTCACTCACGGGTTACCGAGCAGTGGTCCGGTCCATGTTTGCAGATGTCGACGACAACGAGGGGCGACGCCAGATCCTGAACGAGTTCACAGAAGCGGTCCTCGACAGAGTGCACTCGATGGAGAGCTGTGCCATCACTCACCACTACTGGACTATGACAGCCATCCTTGATGCTCGGGCTATGGACCACCAGCGCCCACGCCGGAACCAGCGACGGCTGGTTGGCCTCACAATAGTCTGTGCCCTATTGACCCTGGCGCTGTGGCATTGACAGTGGGACCTGACTATAAATACGAGGCTCAGACAGAGTGTGTGTCATTCAACGATCGTCATTGGAGCAAGCATGTCACCAGTCCTACGAGCCATCCTGCCCCTTACACCCCGGGTGGGGTTACACGTCTATGAAGATAAAGTCACCCTCGTGGAAGACCGTGGAGATGTTTGCTGGTCGCCCACTGAGACCGTATCGAATACGGTTACGCTACACCGTGACGGCTGGACCAAATTTAAACGGGTGTTGAGCGGCGAGCTCGATGGACACCTCATCCACATAGACAATGCCATCTACGTATACCGTGGACCCTTCTTCCCACGCCTGGGCCGCTACCAAGACCCTACGCGAAGCTTCACCCTAGACCCCGATCTGTCGGCAGCCTTCGAGAAAGTGGTGCCTATCGTGGACCAGCTGTTTACACCGGACGAGCGGTCATCAGACGAGTTGGAGTGGGCTCGTGCCCTGAGAGAAGCGGCGGCAGAACCCAATGAACAACTGTCTAGCCATGAACCAGACGACGATGCCATTGATTACCCGGCTAGACTCAGTCAGCCCAGTGACATGACCACCTGATCCTTTGATCTCACGGGGTTCTCCCTATAAATACGAGAGACAGTCAAATCTGGTACCATTCACGTACTGACCATGGCGGAGCATATAATACTGGCGTATCTCAGCTTGACCCCCGAGGTTTTCCTGCACGTGTATGCGGATAAGGTCGATATCATGGAGGAGGTGGGAGACATCTGTGATGCGGACCCTACACAACCGTGCCCGGCTCACATTCGTCTGTCCCGAGAGGGCTGGACCAAATTCAAACGGGTGTTGTCTGGTGAACTGGACGGCGACCTCATCCACTTGTGTCACGATGTGTACATCCGACGCGGCCCTTTCTTTGCTCAATTGGCTCGGCTAGATGTGGGTACAGTGCATTTTACCCTTCACCCTGATCTATGGTCTGCATTGGAAGATGCCGTGGTAGATGTGGATCAAGTGCTTATCAAGCGGTCATCAGACGAGTTGGAATGGTCATTTACCATGGATACTGTGGAAGCCAATAAAGAAAATCAGAAAGAAACTCCGGCCCAAGATATACCCGTTATAAATAAACGATAGAGCCAGGGTCCATCATCATTTTGTCACCATGAAGCGCTGGGAGAAGGTGTTGGATAACTTATACTACAGTCCCGACAGTCCGGCGGCCTATAGTGCATTGTCGGCTCTCTATCGAGCGGCCAAACCCCAGGGAATACAACGTGCCCAAGTCCGAGATTGGTTAAGAAAACAAGGCACCTATACCTTACATCGAGCTGCCCGTCGCCATTTTCTACGGAACCGGGTCATCGTGGGAGGAATAGATGCCCAGTGGCAAGCGGATTTGGTCGATATGAGCGCCTTTGCCAAACACAACGATGGGAATCGGTATATCTTGACGTGCATCGATATCCTATCCAAGTATGCGTGGGTGGTACCCATCCGCACAAAAACGGGGGCGAATCTCATAGCGGCGTTCAAAGACATCTTCAAGACCGGGCGCAAACCTTTGTATTTGCACACCGACGAAGGCACGGAATTCCTCAACAGACCGTTCCAACAGTTTCTGAAAGCCCAGAAGGTGTTTTTCTTCCATACGTACAACGAGACCAAGGCTTCCGTGGTGGAAAAGTTCAACAGGACATTCAAAGGCCGCATGTATAAATATTTCACCTATACGGTACATCGATGTTCTCCCGAAAGTTGTAAGGGGTTACAATCGAGCCTATCACCGGAGTATAGAGAGAGCCCCCATTACCGTGACCCAACGCAATGAAGCCCAAGTCCAGCGTGTCTTGTACCCCAGGCCATCGCAGCGAACGACGAAGGCAGTGTACAAGGTCGGAGACCCTGTACGGATCAGTAAAGTCAAGGGCAAGTTCGAGAAAAGTTACTTGCCCAACTGGAGCGATGAGCACTTCCTGATTAAACGGCGCCTACCCCGACAGCAGCGAGTCTATGAACTGGAAGATCTTCAAGGGGACCCGTTTCTAGGGACGTTTTACGAGACGGAATTATAGCCTGTCGTAAAACACAGCAAGACTACTACACGGTGGAGCAGATTTTGAAAACGGAACGTCGACGTGGCAAACTGTTTCATTTCGTCAAATGGCAAGGCTGGCCCAGTTCCTTCAATCCTGGGTCGCTGCCAACCAGGTGAAACGACTATAAAGCGAGACACCACTGCCGTCATCCTTCGTTCCACGCCCGACCACAGTGCTATGGACAAACAGCAGCTGGCTCTGAACACAACGTCTCCCAAAACGCGCAAAGCGCAAGTGGGCTTTGTGGTGATAGTGCTAACCCTGCTGAGTGTGTTGTACGGAGGTGTATTTTACGACGTAGCCTATGTCAGCACGTTACTTAACCAACTGAGAACACCAGCCACCAGTGCTACAGGTAGCACCAGTCAACCCCGTATCGAGCCCAGTCACCACCACCACACCCCGTGTACAAGCCACGTCGAGCTCCACACCAAGCTCCACATCTACACCAAGTACACCTACTACGTCTGAAAACCCACCGGATTTCATCCCTCACAGTGAACAGACAACGACGACCCACGTTGTACCCACCCCCATCATCATCCCTGACAGTGAACAGACAACGACGACCGACGTTGTACCCACCACCACTCCAGTTCACTCGTACGAAATTTACAAGAGCGGGTTACCACGACAGCGGATACACCTCCAACCATGGACCCCCGTTGGCAGCATCCATTCACTTGCGTCATCGCAGGACCGACGGGTTCCGGCAAAACGCACTTCGTCAGGAAGCTCCTCGAACACGCTGACAGCATGATCACCCCACCCATTGCCCGAGTCGTGTGGTGTTACGGAGAATGGCAGACAGTGTATGCAGCAATGCCCCACATCACGTTCGTGGAAGGCCTACCCTACCTGGCCGATTTGAAACCCGACACCTTGGTGGTTCTGGATGATCTCATGGCGGAGACGGACAGTCGGGTCACCCAACTCTTTACCAAAGGCAGCCATCATCGACGGCTCAGCATCATCTACATTGTGCAGAATCTGTTCAGTAAAAACAAAGAACATCGGAACATCAGCTTAAATGCCCACTACCTGGTGGTCTTCAAAAACCCGAGAGATACCACTCAGCTGCTGCACCTGGCGAGACAGATGTATCCCGGCCGCACACCGTTTGCGTTGGAAGCCTTTAAAGATGCCACAACCCCTCAGCACGGGTATATGCTCTTCGACCTCAAGCAAGCCACCCCCGAACATCTTCGACTACGGACCGGCATCTTTCCCGGAGAGGCCCACCACGTGTACATGCAAAAATAATGTAAACACACCCACAGTGGCTCCCCCAGCTGGGGTCTGTGTGTTTGATGATGGGGATAATAAAAAGAATGAATACCACAGCAGGGTTGACTTCGTCTCTGTTCTCTGAAGTAGATAAAAAGAGCAGAGTTGTGGGTTCTAGCATTAGTTGTACATGATGTCTGCGCGAGTACGGAAGCACGCTCCCACGCTCCGTGTATTGAAGACGGCCCCACCCGATTTGGTCCGAACTATTGTACGCGGTGCGGACCCTGACCTTGTACGCTGTCTGTGCGAGATCGGGTACAACCTGTTAAAAGGCAACGTACCACTGACTCCGATTCAGAAGACCAAGTTGGCCAAGTATAAGACAGGTCTCCGAACCCTAGTCCAGAAGCGGGTCCCTCAAACACAAAAGAAAAAGGTGTTACAGAAAGGCGGCTTTCTCGGGGCCATCTTAGCACCGTTGGCCGCTTCCGTGTTGGGTCCAGTATTGGGTGGACTCTTCGGCCGACAATGAACCACACGAAAAAAATGGTGCTCGTCGAACCACGATTCCTTCAAAACCTCCAATCACCCTACCCTGTCCCACCTACGGTGAAGACCATAAACACCCTCGATGGAGAGATGCAGCAGATCTTACAGAGACCGAGGTTAAGCGACAGTGAGAAAGTACAACGGTACAATGAGACGCTTCAACGGTACATGACGGTCATGGACCAATACAAAACCCTCTATACCCCACCACCACCACCACCACCCCCACGTGACACACCGCCGACCTCAGCACCGCTCCAACAGCCGCCATTACCAGGGGTACCACCCACAGCCCCACAGTGGGTGGAAGACGAAGTCCTGAAGAGTGTACCTGCATCGTTCAAGAAACAAGCTGGCCTGGTATTACAACGGATGAAACAGAATCCTAACATGACTTGGAATGATAAAGGCGAACTCCTGGTACAGAATCAGGTGGTCCCGGGGACCCACATGACGGATTTAGTGAATGACCTGATGCGTCAACGCAGGTCGCACACGGATCCTCGAGGATGGGAGGTCTTCGCTCAAGGCTTGAAAGACATGCATGTACCACAGGAATTGGTGGGAAACCGCCACCGCTGGGCCTTTATGCAGCGAACCCGGCAATCGCCGAGTGGCCCACTACCTTCTTGGGAAGCCGACTGGGAACCGGAGTCACCCCCCAAAAGTCCACCACCACAACGGGCACCTTCTTTTCAGACCTTTAAAAACCACCCTCGATCAGGACACCCCACATCTCCAGAGCCGTGACACGTAGCAAGTCAACGCGACGAACACGACGACGGACGCAACCGCCCAAGGCGTGGAACACCTATTAAAACCAACAGCAGCAGCAGGACAGCTCAGTCGCCATGTTTTACCTCACCCTACCCAGTAACAGTTCGCTGGATGTGCTTCCTGACAACACCGTGGCCAAGTACGTGACCCAGTTACCGCAACCGTTGCATTTACCTGGGCGCTGGGAATGTGGCCTCGTGGATATCCAATACCCTTACTCGTGGTACAACGTGCGAGCCAATGAAGTGTGGTACGAGGTGACCTACGAAGGCAAAAACACCCGACTCACCCTGCCCGAAGGCCAACACGATACCCCCAAAGAGTTCATGGGTGGGCTGTCAAGACTGATGCATTATAAGGCGCTACGGGGGGTGACGAATACTTCAAGACCCATCAAAGCCTATCCCTTCAAGAATCACGTGGACTTCGATTACAACGCACACAACGACAAGGCACAGCTTATCATCTCCGGCAAGGCGAGTGTCGTACTGAGTCCTATCCTACAGCAAATGCTGGGTTTCGATCTAAAGACGTTCGCTGGTCCCACCGAACACCATGGCGAGATCCCGATGGATATGAAGTCGGGTATGTACGGACTCTACGTCTACTCGGACGTGGTGGACAGCCACATCGTGGGCGATATCAACACACCTCTGTTAAAAAGACATATGGAGATCAAATCACCCACAGTTTCACCCACATGCTCTACTTGCCCGTACGACAAACCGACATCAACACGATCACGGTGGATATAAGAGATGACACGGGACGACTGGTGGCATTCGAACGCGGGAAAGTGGTGCTGACACTTCATTTTCGACAAGCACGTGCTCCCCACTTTGCATAATGAAAGTACCTTACGAGTGCGCTGCACGCAGCTATATGGACTATTATGCCCAACAGGCCGGGGGTGGCTTTCCGGTCTTTAGCGGTGCACGCATGCAACGAGGACATGGGCTGGGGAGCATACCCGGCAGCATCGTCAAAACGTTCCTGCCCTTGGTGACGCGTGGGGTGAAAGCAATGGGCAAACAAGCGGTACGCAGTGGACTGCAAGTGGCCGGTGATATCTTGGGGGGTACGGCACCCAAAGAAACCTTGAAACGGCGGGCCAAAGAAGCGGGAGGCGTCTTGGTGGCCAAAGCACAACGCACCGTAGGGAATAAAAGAGCTGCCCCACCGAGACCACGCACCAGTCGACGACCGACCCAGCGACGACGCACATCGAAGACCCAGCGACGACGCACATCGAAGACCAAGGATATCTTTTCTTAAACATGTCCTTGATCCACGCCGAGTCCTGCCCCTCCACCAACAGTGAATTTGATTTGTGGACCGTGCCGCCCACACAGACCAGTGTCGAACAAGGATTATGGGTGGAGCATCTCCTGCTCTCCAGCATCAACGAAACCGGGCCCATCGAGTTCACCATCAGTAATGCGGATACGGCCTATGTGGATTTAGCCCATACCTACTTGTATGTGAAAGCCAAGGTGGTCAATGGAGCTGGCACCAGAATCGCCGACCAAGCAACGGTGGGCCCGACGAATCTCTGGCTGCACTCGATGTTTCAACAGGTGGATATTTTTCTCAGCGACAAACTCATCAGTGACTCGACCAACACGTATCCCTATCGAGCCTACATCGAGACACTGCTGTCGTATGGCCGAGAGGCTAAAAAATCTCAGCTGACAGCCGCTTTATTCTACCAGGACACACCCGAGCACATGGACACGGTGGACAATGTGGGATATAACCAACGGAAGGCTTTCCCTGCGAACAGTACCTCGGTGGATCTCATGGGTCGACTGCACAGAGACATGTTCATGCAAGACCGGTACCTCTTGAACAAGATCCCCATCAAATTCCGACTGATACGGGCGCCTCCGACCTTCGCCTTGATGGCCACTAACGTAGAGGGGCATGCAACTGACTATAAGATTGTCATCCAAGAGGCAGTGCTGTATGTCCGAAAAGTGAAACCGAATCCAGCCGTTCAATTGGGACACATGAAAGCCTTGGAAACAAAACCAGCCCAGTACCCTATCCGACGTGTACAAACCAAAGTGTTCTCTGTGCCTGCGGGAAATATGGGCGCCAACAAAGAAAACCTGTCCTGGGGGAACTACCCAAGCGATTGATCCTGGCCTGTGTGGAAAATACCAGTTTCAGCGGAGCCTACCCAGAGAATCCGTTTGACTTTCAACATTTCGGCATCAATTTCGTGGCCCTGCATGTGGATGGACAACAGGTGCCAGCCACGGCCTTAACACCGAACTTTGAGCGCAGGAATTTCATTCGAGCCTATCAGAGCCTGTTTACAGCCACCGGTCAAATCAACCAGGACGAAGGGAATATGATCAGTCGGGAGGACTACGGGAACGGATATACGTTGTTCTGTTTCGATCTGACCCCACCTTAGAGAACGACCATCAGCTGGCCCTCGCCAAGCAAGGCAATTTACGGTTGGAAATCCACTTTGCACGAGCCCTCCGGAGCACCGTCAATGTGATCTGCTACGCCGAGTTTGACAACATCATTCAAGTGGACAAAGCGCGCAACGTGCTGTGTGACTTCTCCACCTAACATGGATACAGACCAGATAACCACCGTGCTGGAGAATGACCCAGGGACACGTATGGTCTTTCAAGGTGTGTTCGCCCGAGATGTGTTCCCATTAGACCGTATGTATCCTGCTGCTTACGTTCTCAACACGGACCCGATGGATCGGCCCGGTGAACATTGGGTGGGCGTGTACTTGACAGAACAGCAGGGCGAATACTTTGACCCGTACGGCCTGCCACCCCTCCATCCCGATTTAACAGACTTCATGGATCAAGGTACAGAGACGTGGTGCTGGAACAGTCAAACGTTGCAAAGCCTGACCAGTAGCGTGTGCGGACAATATTGCTTGTTTTACCTGTACCATCGATGCCGGGGAAGACCCTTATCTACCAACGTACAGATGTTTGACGAGTACCCCAAGGCCGAGGACCGCGATGTACTCGTATATGACTGGGCCGCCCATCATTTCAATGTACAAGCCCCGTTCCTGGGCTTGAATTCTTTCAATGTACACACGCCCGCTGTTCTGGGCTTAAGTTTACTGCCCCCTGTTTTGGGCTTCAGTTCTTTCAATGTACAAGCCCCTTGTTCTGGGCTTCAGTTTTCACGTGGTTGTTCTCACGTTGTTGTTGTTACTGAATAAAAAACAAAATGAGATCTCACCAAAAAACCCTGTGTTGTGTGTTTTATTCATAATGCATAAATGCCCAATGTGGAGATTCAGTCAAACTGAAATCAGTGGTGTAGGATGGGCCAAAATGTAACCCATCAATGTTAGAATGCAAGAGCACTATAGTAAAATAGAGAGCCAATGAAATCAGCCCACAGACCAAGTACGTGTTTTGGTCTAGGTTTGGAGCGGGCATTTCATTGAGGTGTGTGTAAAGGAAGACGGTGAGTGAAGACTCGTCCAACACGTATAGATTAAGTTTATTACTATAAGTTATATGAACATAATGCATGAAACTGGTTTTGAACACCGTATTAGCCAATCAGTGGCCTAGAATGGAGCCAAAATGTAACCCATCCATGTCCAGAAAACATTACCCGGGTGTACAAGAACCCAGATGTAGGCGCGGACGTCAGCGAAAGCACACCGTGAGTACCCCAATTCGATTGGCTGATTGTTCGACCGCTGATTGGTTCTTTTTCTCGACCGCTGATTGGCTCTTTTTCTCGACCGCTGATTGGTCCAAATGGAACTGCCCATCTTTCCCAGGTTAATCTAGAATCCCCTTTTTGTGCTCAAGCTCTGTATATATCGATGCCGCAACATTGTCTCATTGGACATTGGACCGTTTGACTTAGATGTGACCTTTGACCTTTTGTCCCGCGCGCGCACTGCCGGAGATGACGCTCACTTCCGGAGAACCCGCGCGCGCGCGCTGCGGCCGGGGCGGGCCGGGCCGGGCCGGGCCGGGCCGGACCGGGCCGGGAAAGCTGGAGGTAGTGTTTGAGCATTCTGAAAAAAAAACGGAAGTGACGTCACACACACTTGCAATCCAGCCCATCAGATGCTCCATTACATAGGCTTCACATGGATACCTCACACGACCCATTCGAACCGTGAATAGCCCATCTCTAACCCAAACACACCCGCACACACCCCCAAAAATGCCCGCTTTCTATACTACGGCCAGGCTGCGCATGCTCAGACTATGGACAACGGACGAACCATTAGTGTAGTCAAGTGATCCTGCATGAGAGCTTCAAAATAAGACCTCATACGACCCCATTGGACCATTAGTGGCCCACCTAGACTCCAACATGTCCACCCCGTATGGATTTATACATACATTGGGCTTATATCCCAGTATATGGGTCTATATGAGCCTACCCAGGCCTCGGTGACTTTTTTCAAAAATGTGCCGGGACACTTCCTATCATGTTCTAAATGACGAGACTAAGAAAACAAATCCAAACAACCCTACCGCGAATGTCTAGAAGTAGGTTTCCCAGTGGGACAAACATTGGTCCTATACCCTCAGTATGGGACTATATGGGTCTCTATGGGTCTCGGTGACTTTTTTCAAAAATTTCGCTCCGGGACACTTCCTATCATGTTCTGAATGACGAGACTAAGAAAACAAATCCAAACAACCATACCGCAGATGTATAGAAGTAGGTTTCCCAGTGGGACAAACATTGGTCCTATACCCCCAGTATAGGGGGTCTCGGGTCTCGGTGACTTTTTCCAAAAATTTCACCGTTTCGCTCCGGGACACTTCCTATCGTGTTCTAAATGACGAGACTAAGAAAACGAGACCCCACAACCTATATCGCAAATGTCGAGAAGTAGGTTTCCCAGGATGGTCCTATACCCCCCCATACCCCATATAGGCATTTTCCCGTAATTTAGGATAAAGTCCGTGTTCCGTATTTTTTCAGGAAAAATTTTACATACACCCACCCTGGAACTAGGGGGAGATAACTCTATTGATAGGCAAGCCCCGTTAAGCCCGGCGACCTATATACCCCCCATACCCCATATAGGCATTTTCGCGGATTGTTCGATAAAGTCCGTGTTCCGTTTTTTTTTTCAGGAAAAATTGTACATGCACCCACCCATGACTGGATGCCCCTTCACGAATGCTTCACTTTGATATCTCACTCGACCCCATTGGACCATTAGGGGCTCCCCTAGCTCCCAAAACGTCTATTTTCATACCCTTTGGCCACCGCGCATGCGCAGAATGTCGATATTTCAATCCCACACCCAGCGCCTCAGATGCCCCTTCACGAATGCTTCACATGGATACCTCATACGACCCCATCAGCCCACTCGTGGCTCACCTACATCCCAAAACGTCTATTTCCATACCCTTGGGCCACCGCGCATGCGCAGAATGCCGATATTTCAATCCCACACCCAGCCCATCAGATGCCCCTTCACGAATGCTTCACTTTAATACCTCATACGACCCCATCGGACCATTAGTGGCTCCCCTAGCTCCAAAACGTCTATTTCCATAACCTTGGGCCACCGCGCATGCGCAGAATGCCGATATTTCAACCCCAGACCCAGCCCATCAGATGCCCCTTCACGAATGCTTGACATGGGTACCTCATACAACTCCATTGGACCATTAGGGGCTCCCGTAGATCCCAAAACGTCTATTTCCATACCCTTTGGCCACCGCGCATGCGCAGAATGCCGATATGTCAACCCCACACCCAGCCCATCAGATGCCCCTTCACGAATGCTTCATTTTGATACCTCACTCGACCCCATTGGACCATTAGTGGCTCCCCTAGCTCCAAAACGTCTATTTCCATAACCTTGGGCCACCGCGCTTGCGCAAAATGCCGATATTTCAACCCCACACCTAGCCCATCAGATGCCCCTTCACGAATGCTTCACTCTGATACCTCACTCGACCCAATCGGTCCACTAGCGGTCCCTACAGATTGCCGAACACTTCCACGAAAACCCACGGTTTTGGGACTACTTTCGGTCCGCGGAGGCAGACCGCATCACCGCCAGACCGCATCACCGCGGAGAAATACATGCCCTTAAGGTCACGCCCCATTCACCCCAACCGGAAGTGACGTCATACCTGCGCACAACACTCCTGCGCACACCTCCCCATGACCTCCCCAATTTTTTTTCTCGCGCATGCGCAGTGAGGCGCCAATGAATCAGTTTGCTGGGACCCTACTACTCCTATGGTATATAGGACAGACCTATTGGATGGCCCCATCCAATTGCTTTCGTTTTATAATGAACTGATCTATTCCTGTTAACTTCTTAACTCTTGGAAATTTTGGAACATTTTGGAAATAAAGTTTTTTATTTCGTTGAATTTCATTGAAGCTTTTCCCCTTATGTTTTCTTCATTTCTTTTAACACGGCACTTTCATATTGAAATTGTCTTGAGTTTACAACAGAAACCTTTAGAAATTACCAACATCACGGTGAAGTAAAAAAAAAAAAATAGTTGAAGACCTCATTCCAAAATTTCACCGACATTAAATTTTCTGAAAGTTGAGGGTGACATCACAGTAAAACTTCAGAATAAGGTTTTGGAGTGATTTATATTTCCAAACCTTTGGTGCTAAACATTCTGTCTCTCCGAGTAAACCTTTTGTACCGTACTGTAGATACACTCTTTTAGTCCGGTCAATCTAGCGAGAAAATCACCAAACCAAAAAACCCCCAGAAAATTGCAACAGAATCGGGGTTTGCGGTAAATAACCTCTGAAGTGATTCCGAACAACATACATGTATCAAAAATGTAAATTGATGTAGGCAAGGGAAAATTTCTAATTTGCATAAATCCAAGATGGCCGCTCATTGCTTGTTTTCTGTCTACATATTGATGCGGATATATTACATGCAGAGAATGTATTTTCAAATAAGGGGTTGTGCTAATACATCTTCGCATAAATAATTGACAACGGATAAAGGTGGAAGATATTTCTCTGCCCAAAGTTCAAAATGGTCGCCATTTTCCAAGATGGCCGCTATTCTTCTGCCAGTACATCTGACAGAGAAATAGATGTTTGTGTCCGATTTGAATAATGTTTGTGTCTATATATATAATTTTGATCACGCCAAATCTGATTTTGCTGACCAGAACTACCCTACAACGTACCATTGACATCAGGAATGAAGATTACCCAGATTTTTACCTGCGCCAATGCCAGGCCATTGTGGTCGAGTGTAACTGTACTCTGACCGAAAAATCGCCCCAAAAATGCTCTTTTTGAAAATGACGTCACTGTGACGTCGTCATGGTGGTATCGTGGATTTTTTTTACATTTTCTTGTAGAGCTCGATCCAGTGATATAGTGTGGTAAGTATCAGCCCTCTAGCCTTAGCGATAGCGAAAATATGTAGGGGCAATTTCCGCCCACTCCCCCCCCCCCCACACACCCCCACTCCCCCAGGCTGCGTAACACGACAAATCGCCCAGGCCAGATAGGGTTAAATGGACAACTGCTATCTTATAACTGTATGATCCATGTTCTCTCTTTAGAGTAGCATCATTCCCAGCCATGGTTCGTCTGACAAAGTCGTACCATGGCAGATAGCGAGTCTGCCATAGCGATAACCAGAGTAGTATATAAAGGGCATTACAGACCACATTGACCTACTTTTTTGTTCCCCGGGTAAAATTTTTGCGGAGGAAATTGCGGAGGGGTTTCCCAGTGGGGGGATTCCCCAATGGGGGTTTCCCATGACGATCACGTGATCAAGGCATGTCTAGACTTGTTCTGGGTTGTACAGTTCTGCCATGTGGAGGATGGGTACTAGTATTTCGCTGACGTCCTAGTAATAAACATAATCTATTGGGAGTGGGATCAAGATGGCGGCTTTGGGAGTGGGACCAAGATGGCGGCTGATGTGGGAGTGGGACCAAGATGGCGGCTGATGTGGGAGTGGGACCAAGATGGCGGCTGTGGGTGGTGGGACCAAGATGGCGGCTGTGGGAGGTGGGACCAAGATGGCGGCTGTGGGTGGTGGGACCAAGATGGCGGCTGTGGGAGGATTTGTGGGAGTGGGACCAAGATGGCGGCTGATGTGGGATGGGACCAAGATGGCGAATTAATTAATTAATTTTAATTAATTAATTTTAATAAATAAATCAATCAATCAATAAATAAATCAATAAATAAATCAATCAATAAATAAATCAATAATAAATAAATAAATAAAGAAAAAAAAAAAGTGAAACTCTATACAACGAACCCGGGACTCGAACCAGGGTCCTCTTTATCCAGAGGCAGACACGTTAACCATTACACCACGAGTCTTGTTGTATATTCCAACGTTAAAAATATGATATATAAATCTTCGGCACATACTGGTGCACTGGTCCATGTTGAATCTAATGGGAAACTTACTTCTATACATTTGCGGTATGGCTGTTTGGATTTATTATCTTAGTCTCATCATGTAGAACATTATGGGAAGTGTATGTTGCGGAGCGAATCGGTGAAATTTTTGAAAAAAGTCAAAGAGGTCTGTATATAGCTCCAAGGGAGACAACTCGTGTAGACCAAGCGTATGGAAATAGCCGTGTTGGAGCTAGGGGAGCCACTAATGGACCAATGGGGTCGAGTGAGGTATCAAAGTGAAGCTTATGTGAAGGGACATTTGATGGTCTGGGTGTGGGGTTGAAATAGCGGCATTCTGCGCATGCGCGGTGGCCCAAGGGTATGGAAATAGCCGTGTTGGAGCTAGGGGAGCCACTAATGGACCAATGGGGTCGAGTGAGGTATCAAAGTGAAGCTTATGTGAAGGGGCATTTGATGGTCTGGGTGTGGGGTGAAATAGCGGCATTCTGCGCATGCGCGGTGGCCCAAGGGTATGGAAATAGCCGTGTTGGAGCTAGGGGAGCCACTAATGGACCAATGGGGTCGAGTGAGGTATCAAAGTGAAGCATTCGTGAAGGGGCATCTAATGGGCTGGGTGTGGGGTTGAAATAGCGGCATTCTGCGCATGCGCGGTGACCAAAGGGCACGAAAATAGACGTTTTGGAGCTAGGGGAGCCCCTAATGGACCGATGGGGTCGAGTGAGGTATCAAAGTGAAGCATTCGTGAAGAGGCATCTGATGGGCTGGGTGTGGGGTTGAAATATCGGCATTCTGCGCATGCGCGGTGACCAAAGGGTATGAAAATAGACATTTTGGAGCTAGGGGAGCCAATAATGGTCCGATTGGGTCGAGTGAGGTATCAAAGTGAAGCTTATGTGAAGGGGCAGTGGATGGGTGCATGTAAAATGAGGGGTATGACGTCACTGCCGGTTTGGGTGAATGGGGCGTGACCTCTGGACATCAGACAATCAGAATCGCGTATTTTGACCCGGTGCATTATGGGACATATCGAAGATGGCGGCGTCTGTCTTCTGGTTCAAGATGGCGGCACGGCCGGTGTCGAAAACTGGGCATTTTGTCGGGATGAAGTCATGTAGTGTCGAAAACTGGACCCTGTATGGGCCCCGCTAGAGGTTTTTGCGGTCGAGGTGAGCCACGAATGGTCCGTTGGAGTCGAGTGAGGTATCATTGTAAAGCAGTGGTGAGGGAGCATCCGAAGGTATGGCTGTGACGTAAAATTGACGTCATTCTGCGCATGCGCAGTGGAGAAAGTGTATGGAAATAGACGTTTTGGGGTCTAGGTGGACCACTAGTGGTCCGATGGAGTCGAGTGAGGTATCAATGCAATGCATACATGGAGGAGCATGCGCCTACACTAGTGTGTTGTTTGTTTTCAACATTCCGCGCATGCGCAGTAGGTAAATAGCGCTGGGAGGCTGTTTTGGGGCCCAGAGGGGCCATCATCGATACGAGTAGTAGCGAAAGTGGACATTTTGGGGCAGTGAAGGAAGGTATTTGGTGTAGAGAGGGATCATCCTTAGTCCGAATGCGTCGTGTGAGGTGTCATCTTGTAGCAACGCCCGCCAACGCCAAGCTCAACGCTTCAACGCCCTGGTGAATTAGCCCAAACGCTCCCATCTTTCTAGACACCAATATATCGAAATGCAGTGACACCCGTCAATGACCGTCGTTACGCTCTAGCATAACACCATGATATAGACCGGAGAGAGAACAACAACAACAACAAGGATGACACATGAGAGAACAGCAAAAACAACAATTTTATTTTCATATAGTTTATTTTCCCCTCCATCATAACATACCCACGCTGGGGGAGCCGCGTTGGGTATGTTTACAATTCAAGAAAGACTCTTGTCCAATCAGAGACCGCCATTTGCATGTCATGTTCGTTCTTGCCCGTTAGATGTTTTCTTGTCCAATCAAAAGTCGCCATTTCAGAGAGTTCCGTCTTCGGCCATGTTCGCTCTGAACCGTTTGTTCTAATCATCGTCAGGCAGGCCTGGATATTCATCGGGCAGCATGTCCTGAAACAGTTGTTTGCGCATTCTAATCGCATTTTCCAGGGCCTCGGTGGGTGGTAAACCCATATCCTCTTCCAAGTGACGCTTGGTCTTCATGATGGACCTGTGCGTGGGGTCCCCTTTCATTTCAAGCGGTAGTAAGGTATACTGTTCATAGATCGCCATGGCTGTTTTCCTGATGCGGGGGCGCATTTGGGTGTACGTCTGTTGTAAATTATCCTCTCCGGCGTCCTCGATCGCTTCAGCGTGAGTATTGATAGCTGCTGTCACAATACGATCCCAGAAGGTAGGTTCTGCCTCACTTTCCTGGGATGAAGGCTGATTCTCTGAGGTCAAGCTCTCCATATCAGTAGATAGACTGTCAGCCATCTTGGATTCGGTATCAGTCGATGCACTCTCATCAATCTCTGTATCAGTATCTGCCTCAACGGGCTCCTCGGCGTCTTCAGTCCCATGTATATTTTTCTGGTGTCGCATCATATCGTAATGTCTGGTGAACGTGCGTTCACACTCAGAACAAGTATAAGCCATGTTGACGGTTGAACGTCGACTGTGCGTGTTTTGGGAATACGCTCGCTTTTATAGACAGTAACGCCCATCAACGCTTAGCTCAACGCTTCAACGCCCTGGTGAATTAGCTCAGAAGCTCTGATTTCATGGAATTGACACCAATTCATCGAAATGCAGTGACGCCCGTCAACGCCCGTCGTTACGCCTTAACGCTCGTCTCAACGCTTTAACACACTTTCTTAATGCTTTAACGTTGTTTAATGATGCGTTCGAACAAATGTTTCTTTTGTGCTATTGCTCTGACATACGCCGCTTTCCAGTTCATGCCCGAGGTTTTCAACATCGACGCTGTTCTTTCAATTTCCATATGGACTGGGTCCTTATCCAACAATTTCATATGGGTCAGTAAGTCGACATACTGCTGACGTAAAGCCCGTCGTAGTCTGGGTGCCAATCTGTTATGGGCTAAAATTGCAGCTTCCTCTTTCGAATACCCTTTGCGTTGAAACTTGTTTCCTGTGGCCTCCAAAATCTCGCCCATCTCGGCGTCCATACTTTCTTTGAACAAATCCTTCCATAGCTCGAGTTCACATTATGTTCTTCAACCTCGGGTTGGGCCTTCACGGTTGGGTGATATTCCGGGACTGATGGTATGAAGCGGACCCGCTGTATGGGGGTGGGCTGCTGCTGCTGCTCTGCCAGGAGTGGACTCGGCGGATGGTGTAGGGGTATATGCCGTTGTGGTGATTCCTCGCCGGGTAACAGGTGGGTCTTCAGCCGACGATCTTCGAGGGTATGGGCTTTTAAATCTACGAACAGGTAGCCGTACGGACGAATTGTCGCTTCTTGAAACGCCCGCATAAAATGGTCAATGTTTTGAGGATAAATTCGACTACCAAACAGACGGATTTGTGCTCTGTCAATGGGATTGGAGAGCAACACAAAGTATTGGCAGTTCAAGGCAATATCTCTGGACGCCTTCCCTTGAGGAAAGAGATTCTGAGTCAAATAGATGACGGACAGATTGCGATGATGGGACCCTTTGGTGAATAGGTCGGCGATTTTCGAATTGTCGCGATAGTATGCTCAGGCACATTCAACGCAAACACAACCAAGAGACACAGCCGAGTCCCGCTATAGGTCCAACAAGAGCAGTAGAGCATCCCTATACGATGACGGTGAGCGGCCCAGCAGGGTGTGGAAAGACATCCTGGGTGATGAAGTTCTTAGAGGGAGGTGTGGCAACCCCAGCTCCGACACGTGTTGTTTGGTGTTATAGCCAATGGCAGCCCGCCTACGAAACTACAAGGTTACAGAATGTGAGCTTTGTCCCAGGAATTCCTCACGACATAGACGAACCCTATTACTTCGATTCCGAGCAGACCAACGTGGTAGTGCTCGATGATCTGATGAGTGCGGCCAAGGACAATTCGAAAATCGCCGACCTATTCACCAAAGGGTCCCATCATCGCAATCTGTCCGTCATCTATTTGACTCAGAATCTCTTTCCTCAAGGGAAGGCGTCCAGAGATATTGCCTTGAACTGCCAATACTTTGTGTTGTTCTCCAATCCCACTGACAGAGCACAAATCCGTGTGTTTGGTAGTCGAATTTATCCTCAGAACATTGACCATTTTATGCTGGCGTTTCAAGAAGCGACAATTCGTCCGTACGGCTACCTGTTCGTAGATTTAAAAGCCCATACCCCCGAAGATCGTCGGCTGACGACCCACCTGTTACCCGGCGAGGAATCACCACAACGGCATATACCCCTACACCATCCGCCGAGTCCACTCCTGGCAGAGCAGCAGCGTTAAGCGTTAAGGCGTAAGGCGTAACGACGGGCGTTGACGGGCGTCACTGCATTTCGATGAATTGGTGTCAATTCCATGAAATCAGAGCTTCTGAGCTAATTCACCAGGGCGTTCAAGCGTTGAGCTAAGCGTTGATGGGCGTTACTGTCCATAAAAGCGAGCGTATTCCCAAAACACGCACAGTCGACGTTCAACCGTCAACATGGCTTATACTTGTTCTGAGTGTGAACGCACGTTCACCAGACATTACGATATGATGACACCAGAAAAATATACATGGGACTGAAGACGCCGAGGAGTCCGTTGAATCGGATGCTGATACAGAGATCGATGAGAGTGTATCGACTGATACCGAATCCAAGATTGCTGACAGTCTATCTACTGATATGGAGAGCTTGGCCTCAGATAGTCAGCCTTCATCCCAGGAAAGTGAGCCAGAACCTACCTTCTGGGATCGTATTGTGACAGCAGCTATCAATACTCACGCTGAAGCGATCGAGGACGCGGGACAGGATAACTTACAACAGGCGTACACCGAAATGCGGCCCCGCATCAGGAAAGCAGCCATGGCGATCTATGAACAGCATACCTTACTACCGCTTGAAATGAAAGGCGACCCCACGCACAGGTCCATCATGAAGACCAAGCGTCACTTGGAAGAGGCTATGGGGCTACCACCCACCGGGGCCCTGGAAAATGCGATCGGAATGCGCAAACAACTGTTTCAGGACATGCTGCCCGAAGAATATCCAGGCCTGTCCGGCGATGATTAGAATAAACGGTTCAGAGCGAACATGGCCGAAGAAGGAACTCTCTGAAATGGCGACTTCTGATTGGACGAGAATACATCTAACGGACAGGAATGGAACCAGGACAGATGCAAATGGCGGTCTCTGATTGGACCAAAAAAGGGAGTCTTTCTTGAATTGTAAACATACCCAACGCGGCTCCCCCAGCGTGGGTATGTTATGATGGAGGGGAAAATAAACTATATGAAAAAAAACTTGTTGTTGTTGTTGTTCCCTCATGTGTCATCCTTGTTGTTGTTGTTTTCTCTCTCTCCGGTCTATATCATGGCGTCAAAACGTCTAGCAGGACCCATACAAGGACCAGTTTTCGACACTAGGTGACCACATCCCGACGGAATGGCCAGTTTTCGACACCGGATGTGCCGCCATCTTGAATCGACTCCTTTTATACATTTTACTACTCGCGGCCATCTTGTACCCACCTCCCACATCTCACTGACACTGGCGGCCATCTTGTACCCACCTCCCACCAAATCACACTCGATCTGGCGGCCATCTTGTACCCACCTCCCACCAAATCACACTCGCGGCCATCTTGTACCCACCTCCCACATCTCACTCACACTGGCGGCCATCTTGTACCCACCTCCCACATCTTCCACTCACTGGCGGCCATCTTGTACCCACCTCCCACATCTCACTCACACTGGCGGCCATCTTGTACCCACCTCCCACATCATGACACTGCCGGCCATCTTGTACCCACCTCCCACATCATGACACTCGCGGCCATCTTGTACCCACCTCCCACATCTTGCACTCACTCACACTCGCGGCCATCTTGTACCCACCTCCCACACATGACACTGGCGGCCATCTTGTACCCACCTCCCACACATCACGCATGCGATAATCAATGTCGGTAATAAAAACTAGAGATTTGGCTGTCCCAATAATGCTGGACAGTTGTAAATAGTTTTAGTTGTGCGATAGATATGCATGCGACACAGAAAATTCATTTTACTATTCATTTCGATCGCGGCCATCTTGTACCCACCTCCCACATCTTGCACTCACTCACACTCGCGGCCATCTTGTACCCACCTCCCACACATGACACTGGCGGCCATCTTGTACCCACCTCCCACATCATTACAGTCAGACCAGCAACATGCAGATAGATGTTCATGAGATAGATTAACAGCATTTCTACCTCAAGATGTGGCGGCCATCTTGTACCCACCTCCCACATGTCACTCACACTGCCGGCCAAGCGGCCATCTTGTACCCACCTCCCACATCTCACTCACACTCGCGGCCATCTTGTACCCACCTCCCACATCATGACACTCGCGGCCATCTTGTACCCACCTCCCACATCATTACAGTCAGACCAGCAACATGCAGATAAATGTTCATGAGATAGATTACCAGCATTTCTACCTCAAGATGTGGCGGCCATCTTGTACCCACCTCCCACATGTCACTCACACTGGCGGCCATCTTGTACCCACCTCCCACATCTCACTCACACTCGCGGCCATGTTGTACCCACCTCCCACATCATGACACTCGCGGCCATCTTGTACCCACCTCCCACATCATTACAGTCAGACCAGCAACATGCAGATAGATGTTCATGAGATAGATTAACAGCATTTCTACCTCAAGATGTGGCGGCCATCTTGTACCCACCTCCCACATCTTGCACTCACTCACACTCGCGGCCATCTTGTACCCACCTCCCACATCATGACACTCGCGGCCATCTTGTACCCACCTCCCACATCTTGCACTCACTCACACTCGCGGCCATCTTGTACCCACCTCCCACACATGACACTCGCGGCCATCTTGTACCCACCTCCCACACATCACGCATGCGCACACCGCCCCAATACCGCCCCATTTTACACACTTATGACGTCACACAAGGTTCTGCGCATGCGCAGTGAGGCGCTATCTCATCAATTTACTCGCTATATACTACTTGGCTGTATAGAGTACAGCTGCATTGGTATAGCGATTGGTATGACTGATTATGTGAAATCCTACTCTCTTTTGGTTACACTGTCACGTGATCAAAATACGGCGCTCGTATACCAACCTGTATCATCTCGGTCATCTATATGCGGTAAGACTGACCCTGGGATCGTGTGTATCCATACTCAGCCTATTTTCGGCAACTGCAGGAGGGAATTTCCATAAATCAATACCACATGACTTCGTCAGCCAATCAGCTAAAGTCTACCGACGTAACCTCAACGTAACTCGCCATTTTCGAGTCATGTGATGAACTACTTGTTCAAAATTTCAGATCCACCACACCTCTTGGATGATACGAAAGTTATACATACCTATATATTTTGTAAGTCCAGGCAATATCTGTTTCAGAAGTGGTATGAAAACCTGTAATTTATCAGATTTCTCGAGTCTGTTCTCCGCCGGATGAAGGCCGAACAGAATCCGGTAAAGTACTGGATATCGCTCCGCGATAATGGAGACACACAATTCGCAAGCCATCTTATGGATGGCGAAGTGTACGCAAATGGCTCGTATACATGACCGCGATTGGTTGAATGTTTACAGATTTCCCGCAACAATGGATACGAGTTTTACCCGCGGTATCACGCGATCAAATAGATCGACGATTCTTTATAAATTATACCTACGTCATCAAACATGGCGGTCGCATAATTGATTCTGATTGGTGGCGTCTACGAAACTAAACCAATTGTTTGAACCGGATCATGATATTGATGTTGTGTTTCATCACTTCCGGTGACACGCCACTTTCCGTGATTACGTCATTGCTTCTCCCTTGATCATGATCATGATGACGTTACTGATCCTGATCCTGAACAGAACAGAATTGGAGCAAAGCTGTCTTTTTCCACTACATCGCTGCTATATTATTATAACTACTCATTGCGAAATGTATTTGACCATTTGTGAAGAATCATTGATCATGTCAGTTTGGCCAATAGAGAAACGAAGTAACCATACCAGTTTTCTTTCATTTGCTATATTATTGTGGACGTATACTGTATAATCAAGGATTTACATGGTCCCTGATCTTAATTTTAGAGATTACAACGCGCATGCGCGACAAAGGTATGTCATCAAGGCTATATAAATTTCATCACCATATATATCTCCTGTATCACTCAATCTTAATTAATAGCCATGTAAGAGATATACTTGAAAAGGAAGAGAAAGGATATAGTGCAATACATGGTAGTTTTTTATTTCTTTATATTTGTTAGAAGACATGATTAATGAACCATTAGTTTGTAAGTGCTTTAGAACTACCGTATTGTAAAGATTGCGTCTAGTTTTAGGTAACAGCTGAATATATGCTGCAATACCTGTCATCGATTTATTACGAACCTCGCCGTAAGGTAATCTGATTCTGAATTGTGAGGTATTCTCTTGTAAAGCAAAATCCTCAGGATGTTGAAATAAACAATAATGTAAGTAGTAGAGAAAGGTGAGTTAATGCCAGTTGAATTATGGAGCTATCTCCCCCTGTTTTGGCCGCTAAGGATAGGAGGTCAGGTAATCGTCACGTGACCTCCTTGACTCATTGACTCCTGCGCATGGGCACAATACTGGATATCATGGTGCACAGGAGTCGAAGGTCACTATTACATACGTTACCGCGAGGTAATTTGATTCTGAACTGTGAGTTATCCTATTGTGATGCAAGATCCCACGATGTTACAGGATTCTCGTGATGTTACAAGCTCGTCATGATGTTACAAGCTCGTCATGATGTTACAAGTTCGTCATGATGTTACAAGATCCGCATGATGTTCAAATGAACAATCATATAGAATCAAATCGTCCTGAGGTAATGTGATGAAAACAATATTAATCGTCGCTAAAAAACATCCTGCTGTCGTCTATTTAAACCATCCTGGAACATTGCTTGATGGCTTCAAGGCACAGACTTTAAAATAACGAGTGAGCTATTTAACGTGTGTCGATTCTTTGAGGTTTAGCGCACCAACTGGTATAAATCCATCTACACAAGTCCAGGTAAATCCTAAATTCTCGCAGATGGTTTACCTGGATTTTTGGTGATTCGAATGAGTTCTTGAGTCGTTGCCTGTATTATATAATCTCGTACATTTCACCCCCCGCGCTTGTTTTGAATTTGCATGTCGGTATCTCAAGCCTGTGGTTTTTGCTTTGACTTCCGATGTCGATTGCAGCTTGACATCAAAGCAGTTTGGCCCGCGATGAAATTCAAACATGTCACATCTCCTACCTCGCGGCGGATTAGCCTAATCAACTAACTTGGCGCGTTCACTGATTGGGTTGAATTAGAGGAAACCCCTTGATCTATTTATATCCGGAACTCGTATGAGTAACTAACCAAGTCAGTGTATCGATCCTAACAGATCGATCGACACACTGATTCGCGAGGATGGTATAAATCGTGAAAGATTTACGTTGGTTGTTCGTCTGTGTTTGGGTGGAACTCCACTCAACATCGCTAGAATCCGTCATATTTTGTCTTAAAAGATAGATGGATTACACGAAAATATCCAGGACATCGACGAAATTCCAAAAATATCGAGGAATGATTCTCCCGTGTGATAAACTAAAACTGTTTCATACTGAAAATATACATGAGAACGTAGACAGTCAAAGGTGATTTGAAACAGCGTGGATGGACTCCCAGTACTAGTACCGACTAAGTATTGTACTAATGTATGGTGATCATAATTAAGGATAATTTCCTTATCATAGTGATACAGAATAAGACATATGACAGATAAATGAACTGAACACCGCGTTGGAGGTAACAAATATACGTTGTCTCGTCAAGAGCGAGAACTGAATTTAACGTCGCATTTTCTTGTCTATAATACTGAGAAAACATTGACATTATCTATTATACAAATAAAGAAAACTGGCGAATATATCTTTTGTTATTTCAGAGCGGTATATCGCCTTAAAAACGAGGAAAAATGTTTATTGTGTGGACCATGCCGTGATGAATGTACACAGTAATGTAATTGTATATATAGTGGGCCGTATATGTTAAATATTTAACAACCGTCAGCAGTTTAGTGTGATAGTCTGCTTGATTCTCTTCACACTATTTGGATAGAATCCCAGTGACACATATTTGATTACATTTAACCTGAATACCTGGCCCAGGTCTGCCATTTCATCAGTGCAATAGCCATCGGTTTGCAAACATAAACTGTACAATCAATAGTACACAGTCTGGTCGGTATTTAAGGTTATTTGCGCGAAACGTGCTACTTTCTTTAAACGCACTCTTAAGGAAAACGGTTACCGACAGAACCCTGAAGAGATTTTTACGGTAGGGCACATGGGAGACCCCTTTGGCTGTATGTAGAACCCTCTCTAACTAACCCTTTCTCAAACGTTCCATTTATGATCATTCTGTGGAGGTCCATGGTAAGTACTTTCCGTTGCTCCAAGTTTCTTGATTACTAAGTTATGGCATAGTCCGGCAGATATGTAACAAAAAATGGGTCGATTGTGCACTTTGTGATAAAAGCATGAAACTTTGCATAGTGACAGAGAAACACATATTATTCATTTTTAGAGGGGGAGTCCGGCTTGAAAATCTGTAGTTGGCCGCCATCTTGGATTTCAAAATGGCCGCCATTAGAAATCATCAAATTCGCAAATCGGCACTTCTAAGACACATAGAAGGTTAATTTAAACGGCTATACCCACATTTGCGTACCCAAGGAAGTTGATCACTACACTTTTGCTGCACCAGAACGGATGGACATCTTTTTTCAAAATGGCTGCCGAGAATCACTTATTTCGACGGTTATGTGACGTAGGTGAATCGATAGACAAAAATCTACTTTTGGGAGACTTAAAATGATTGTTTGGCATCAGTAGACACTCATTCATGTAGCTGATACCTGCAATATATAAACTTAGTCATATTTTAGAGAGAAATTTCAGCACAATGTGGGTTAACCTTGCTGCATCTACAGTTTATCATGCAGCCACATCAGCTACTACTGATAGAATGCGCTGGCTTCTGAAAATGGACACCAAACTGGCTGTCATTCATCTTTGGTATAAGTTCCCTATTCAAACTTACTTAGAGAAGCTTCTCCTGAAGAACGGAGAAGAAACCAAGTCCAAGTGGCACGGGCCTGAACAGCGGGTCTCTATAGCCACTCCCTTCGGTTGGGAGCTCTTCCAGACCTCTACAAACATCAATAGTCGCATTGCTACTCGTATGATCAAACATTAACACAGTATAACCTCGTAAACAATAGCATTCTTCAACGAGGTCGACCCTGGCTCAACCTTCCACAACTCGCGGTACAGTGGACTTAGTTGAGTCCGTTGAGTATGATTAGGTCATACATGTACATGGACTAGATACGTTCCTTGGCGAGCTTTTTATGGCTAAAAATCCCTGTTAGTACACCATCTTGGATATCAAGCTTTTCGCCATCAGCGAACATTGAAGCCTAAAATGAATATCTGATACAAGGCTGGTTTACACATTGCTTTGGCCGAGGTAACTGGTTAAGGGACTTCTGTGTGGAACAATGCCCAGTCGGAGACGATCACCATTATCATACACATGAATACTAAAATACTAACAAAATCTGATAATCCCTTCAGTCTTCTCCAAGATATAGCCAGTGGATGTGGCATAATCAGTATCAGTTGATTCTTCCCTGGCGATATTGGGTCCAGCCGTGTCTGGTCTTGGTAGGCGATGTCCTCGAAATATTCTCCCTACACTTGGAGCTAAAAAGCTGAAACTTACCACAATATGTCTTTTTCCTTAACCTTGCCTTTCAAGATCAGATTACTATGATGCAGTTTTTGAGATCCCGCCATGTTCCATGATTAAGCTTTTCCGTGATATCTTGCAAACCTATAGTACTATGCAAGCATGTCCAGAATTTTCTCAATAGGATATGCCACTAGTCAGAGTTTTAGTCGCAAATGTTTGGAAAGTTCAGCCGCGATGAACTGGTTTTGCCATGCTTGTCAGTTGACTGTGCTACCATTGCTCCATCGTTGAAGGAGTTCCATTACCAGATTCATATTCATCAATTACTCCGGAAATGGAATAAGCTCATATCAGTGTTCCATGTTATATTTGTTGACCACAATTTCTCTAATGGTCAAACTTAATTGTATGATAGAGATGGTTATTCATAATGTTGTGGACAAAGTGTCAGTTTGAAACATTGAATGGGGATGAGGCTGATTCCCGGGTTGCCTGTCCTGCCAACCAAGTCGCCAAAAGTGTGATTGAACCCAAAGTTCCAGTACTGGCATACAAAACTGCAGGTTGAACTACTAGTTCTGGTTTTTGCATCATTTGTATTGCCTATTCGGAGATGGGATTTGAATCTATGAATATTGCACTCCAATATACCAAATACAGGCATGACTACATATCTGACTAACTTGTCAATGAGCATTTTGTCATCCTCGAATCACAATGCTAGTTTCCAGTAATTGCGATAGAACACAAATGAAAAAAGTGATGGTGGTGCTGTTGGCCTTAGAGGAAGTCCTGCTGCCCCTACAAGAAGTCCTGCTGTCCTTTTGCGTTGGGTAGCTAGGCGCTGGTCAAGAAGGTTCACATGATTTTAGGACCGGCCATGCCACCCCACCCAGATGTTTGCGAAAAACAAATGACTTCGCTGATGATAGGTTGGATAAGGTTCATTTTTCATTAATCTTAGTGCCTCTGCCTCTTCACATCTTTAGTGGACTAATGAATTGTAAAATGTGGCCTCTCACTGAATGCGCAGAGAGTCATTATATACGTTTTGACAAAGTCGACAAAATTCGCACTGCTTTGTTTGCTCTGAGCAAAAGTGATACAGGACACTTACAGTGTGTCTCGTAGTTTTTATTTCATCCTTGTTGGTGGAAATATATGTGTTGAAGCTAGACATCAATACCAGTACATTCGTAAAAAAAATTACTACTGCAGAAATTCCAAACCGACACGAATACTTGCAACTTCCCCGAACAGATATTTTCTGACCTATTTATCGCTTGCTCATTCTGGATCATACACATATATCAAACCCACATCTCTAATTTCCCAAAGCTTTGTCCTTACAACCTGCTCCTGGTTGGAAACTCGTGTTGAACCAGACAGCTCCTGAACAGCTATAGATTCCTGCATCACAACGATAACTGGCTAGTATACATGTACATGTACATCCATGATCAACCATAAGCACGCGGAGAAGATGAAAAGGGGAATTCAAGTAATGTTCCATATTAAAATGATTTGCTTTTTGAATTCTTCGAGAAATATTGGAAATCTTTTCCCGAAGAGAGTATGGATTTGACGGAAAGCAAGAAGACCAAAAACGCTTATGTTGCCAAAATAGTTAATGAAATCGGAACCTGTGTCATAATCAATTTCTAATGTTCCCAAAGAAACATATCTAGAGAAATTTTATGTATGAAACAAGCACACTCGAGAAGGCCAAGCTGTCGCGAAGTGTCGGAGTCCAAGCCCCAACTGACCTCGCTGAAGAATGCATTTTCTCTTCGCGCTTGAATTGTATGATTGTTTTTATTTTGGTGCTATTAATGCTGTTATATGAATTATGGGCGCAGAAATTCTATTATTGACGAGGGATGAATATTGAGTGACTGACTAGACGCTAGGTTTATCAACAACTTGTCAACAAGCTTGCTGTTTCTTCGCGATGGATGGAATGAGACTGGGTGTTTGTAGAAAAATCATCCAGTAAAGTATGAGAGTCTTGAGTGAATTCTCACAAAGAAGGAAGTCATGCTGACATATCCGCCGCACAGACTCACCACAGATGGGGTTAACTTTTTCTCCGTTGTTCAAGAAGGTCTTCTCCAAGTGAGTGGGGATGGAAAACTAACACGAAAATTGAATGGCAGTCATTTTGACTCCTCAGAAATTATCATATTCTATGTCGAACAAAAGATCTATATTGCGGAAACTATACATGCAACAAGCTTAATTTATTCGAATTATGCTCAGCACTCTGTCACGGAGATTAGTCTCTAGCGTCACTAACTTCATATATTGCATAATACACGATGCCACATATCAGGTCAATCAATGTAGAGTCTTAGGTAAATACCCAAGATGTGACCTATTCCGGATATCAGCTATGTGAATGAGTTGGAGAGATATGTAAAAGGTGGGTAAAGTTGACGTTTGGCGACTGAAAAGCAATCATATCCGTCTACAGAATAACTTCTCTTGGTATCTCACTTTCAGACTTTAGAATACGGAGGATTCTAGGATGTAGCCGTAGTATCTCAACCGCGCTTTTATTGCAGATGTTCATGTGGAAACTTAACCACACGTGTCACTTGTCCACAAGTAACCATGCAGTGTCCAAAGACATGAAAAACATTTTAGGCCACTCAGAAGTAGAAGCTTGTGCATCTGTTCACGTAAGTCACATAACAATGAAAATAAGCGATTCTCGGCAGCCATTTTGAAAAGAAAACGGCCGCCATCTCGAAATCCATCAGTTCTAATGCAACAAAACTGTGTTGATCTGCTTTTTTGAGTACGCAAATGTGGGTATTACCGTTTAAATTGGCCTCCTATGTGTCTCAGAAGTGCAGAAATGCGACTTTGTGGTGTTTCATGGCGGCCATTTTGAAATCCAAGATGGCGGCCAAAATACGGATTTACATGCCGGACTCCCCCTCCAAAAATGAATCATATGTGTTTATCTATCATCCTGCCCAATTTCATGCTTTTATCAAAAAGTGCACAATCATTTCACATATCTGCCGGACTAGCAGGGACTCGTTTGTTTTTACGACAGACATTGTTGCTACAGGAGACAAAAGACAGCTACTCTGGCGAACTACACGGACAACCCTGAAAAATATGAGCAATACGTAATCCCCAACTTGGCAGGGAAATGGCAAACGTGAAAATCGTCTAAACATCGCAAACGTAAAGGAAAGCATCGTCCAGCGCCTGGGCAGTCAACGGCAAGCCGACTTGGTCGATATGAGTGCGTTTGCTCACTACAGCGACGGCAACTGCTACATCTTGACCTGCTATATCCTGTCTGGTTCGTACCCTTCCGGACCAAAACGGGAGAGAATCTCATTCACTCGTTGAAACATATTTTCAAGACCTTTTTACTGACAAAAAGAAGAAGGGACAGAATTCCTCGTTCGATCCTGCCAATAGTTTTTCAAAACGCGCAATGTGTTCTATTCTCACACGATCTCGATCAGATTCAATCAGATCTTTTAAAGACGGATGTACACACATTTTATTCTAAGAACGAACGGCGGTACATCGAACTGCTCCCGAAAAACTCGATGATGGGTACAGTCGGGTCTATCACCACAGTATACAGTATCATAGTCATCAAGCACAAGGCAAGCCCAAGTCCGGGGCGTCTTGTACCTCACCCAACCCCTGCAACGTTCATGTCCGTATAAATTCCAGCGTGGCGACCATGTGCGGATCAGTGATCACTCGTCACCTACCCCGTCAACCCATGGTGTATCAAATGGAAGATCTACAAGGAGAACCACAGGAAGGCACGTTTAACGACGTGGATTTACAGCCTGCGGCGAAGCCCATGGCAGACAAATGCCGCGTAGAACGCATCCTGAAGACCGAACTGTGTTGAGACAAGACGGATAACCTCGTTCGTTTAATTCGTGAGTCCTCTCCAAATCGCACGAGATCCTGTAAGCAGGCCATTCATGAATGAGGCGGACGTGAGGTACAACGAACATAATCAAAAGTTTCAGTTAATCCTTTGAGCTTTAGCGTTAGCCCGACGTTGCAGCAGCTGTTGGGATTATCGTTCCAGAGCTAGGTTGGACGGGCCTTCGAACGAAAAAAATCCCCATGAAGGATCTGACTGCGGGGTTAAACATACCCTTCACCCATCAAGAGTCGTACCCCTCTACTAAGAGCGAATTTGATTTGTGAACCGTATCAATGACCCAGACCAGTGCCAAAGAGAATCAATGGCGGGAATGTCCCTCTCTCAAGCATCATAGAGTCGGGACCTATCGCTAGCTCGGATACGTCGTACGTGGATTTAGCCCACACCTACTTGTACGTGAAAGCCAATGTCGTCATTGGGCACCAATTTCGACGATAATGCCCCGGTGGGTTCAGTAAATCCAGGCTCTGGTTGACAATGTTCCCTGCTTCCGCACGTGGATGAGATTCTCAGGCACAAACTCGTGACTGCCTAGAGCTACACGTACGCAACCCCTTTCTCGCTTACATCAAGATATTGTTGTTGTACGACCGAGAAGCAAAAATGTCTCACTTGTTGACGCCCTTGGGCACATGTAGACGAATGCCAACATTCGAACAGGGTTTTACAGTTAACAATCGATCGGTGGATCTAGTGGGGCGTTTGCATTCGAACCTGTTCATGCGAGTCCGTTACCTCATGAAAGTAGTGCCCATCAAATAGCAAGCGTCAGATCCGACATTCAATGGGGACAGCATCAATCTCTGACTGACGCGTGTGACACCGGCCTTTGCTTTACAAGGCCACCGGTGCAGCGCCCGATTATAAGATTGTCATCCTGGCGGCAGCCTTGTACGTCCACAAAGTGAAACCGAATCCAGTCCTGCATTTGGGTGACAACCTTTGTCACAGCCTTGGAGCAAAGACCAGCCCAACGTGTGCAAACCAAAGTAATTTCTCTCTCGGCTCAGAATCAGAATCCTGTGGTATTTTCCCAAGCGGCTGACCATAACATGCGTGGGGAATACCGGTTTCAAAGCGTGGAATGTAGACAACCTCGTCTACTTCAAGTATTTCAAAATCTACTTTGTCTCCCTGAATGTGGAGCAGGTACAAACGGATTGTAGTCAGCGCAATTACATCCGAAGTAACCTGAACCTCTGCAGCGACGCTCAAATCGAACAGGACTAAGGGAACCACATCGATCGGGACGCGTGTAATTGTCACGGTACACATTGTTCAGCTTCGAACTCACCCCGTCCTTATACAACGATCATCAGCTGAGCCTCACCAAGAAAGACAAGTTGCGATCGGAAATCCACTTCGAGATATCCCTCCACAACACCATCAATGTGCTGAGTTCGACAACTTCATTTAAGTAGACAAGAGCCGAAACGTTCTCTGCGATTATTTCACTTAGCATAGCCCATTAATATGGACCAGATCTCAACCGTGCTGGAGAAAGATCCATAGACACACACAGTCTTTCAGGAGGTGCTTGCTCGAGACGTTTTCTCGCTAAACCGATCGCGGAAAGTCAGAAGTGGGATTCGAACTCACGCCCACATGCACAGACCAGCCTTGTGGACTGGCGCCTTAGACCACTCAACCATCCTGGCACAGTATTGACCTATGTACAAAAGAGTATAGATCATAGCCATGCCGGTCTCCTTCACATGATGAAAAGGGGGATTTCCTGCAAAATTTCCCGGAAGTCTCACATTGGACCGGGGTTGAATGGATTTTAATGAATCTTGACTGTCCGCTAGTGCTATAAAATGTGCTTTTGGTCCGTTTCAGTAGACACTATGACCACCACCACGATGTTCACCTGTACGACTTGTGGGGAGACATTTACTCGCCTGGTCAATTTATACCACCACGAACGTGCACCCCATGAGGCAGCCGCGTATCCATGTGAAGATTGTGGTCGCTTCGTTAAAACGGATCAGTCAGTTGATCCGAATCATCCATGAACTCTCATCATGCCGCCTTCCGCCACTTTTGAGGACGGATGGTTTGGAGCCCATGGAGGTCGATCCGATAACCCGGGTCGAGCAGCCCATGGAGATTGAGCCCAGCGTCGAGTAACCCTCCCATCTTTCTTCCATTCCTACTCAGTGGTTCATAGCGTACCTAAATGTTTGAACCCGCTTTCCTAACCACGCCAACTAGCGCTATAAATCGAGCGTTCTGTTCCGTTTCAGCGGACATTCTGTCAACCATCACGATGTTTACTTGTAAAACATGCTCGAGTGAATAGTGAATAGAATTTAAAGTCGCTTTCAACATTATTTCAGTCATATCGCGGCGAACCAACTAAGCACCACCCAGCCAAGTTGCGTTCCTGCTACTTCAAAGAAGAAATCTTTGAAGCAGCATGAAACCATCCACCCTATAAAACACCGACGACAGCACGCAAGACACAGACAGGACGCTTACATGGTGCAATAAAGATAAGTGATATTACAGTTTTAGACATCACATTATCAAGTTCCTGTTGCTTCTCAGCAAACTGCATTGAACCAACATGCTCGAAGTCATGTACGCACCTGCAGCACTTATGCCATGATTCTTCCAGCCACGACGCTGTCTCCTAGTGGGGATATGGCCCACGATCTGTGGGGAAACGTTTCAGTGCCTGAATGTATTACGGAAAAAGCGTCTAGTCTAACAACAACAACAACAACAACAACAAAGAACAAAAAAAAAGCATAGTATACATCAAAAATAGGCTAGTTTTCTGTAAGTGAGAAGCGATCAACAGTTTTCAATGATGCCGGCAAGACATCGTGATGTCCCCGAAATATCAAATCCGTATTGCTGATCAGTATTCTTAATCCATATCATTTTTGTTGTAAAGTTGTTACGCTTCCATTGTGACTGTTCATATGAACACCATGACATCTAGAAATACATGGGTTCATATAGCCCCTATAGCCCCGAGTTGAACGGAATTAGACACAAGTTATGAAACATACTGTCACAGATCTTGCACGCTACGCTCATATTTTGCTATCAGCATGCGATACGTATCGCCAAATTTGAGAATCTTTGAGTGGAGGCGCTTGGTATAGCCTATTTTATAAGTTCTGCATTCATGTTTTATGACGTTGATTAAAATCGTCACGCTTAGAACCAGATCTAAAAAATGCTACTATGCGAGATATGTATACGCCATATACAGGTCCCAATGAAATATCACTGTCCAGAAAGGAATAATTTACGATGTCTAAATTGTAATCATCTCTTTTGTCGTAAAGTCGACGAGATGGAAGGCCCGCATCATTTTTATAGAGATAAAGGTCTAAATATGATATGCCACTGAGGCTATCTGTAGTTTCCTTCAAATCTAGTGAAGGTGGATATATATTCTTCAGAGCGTCATTTATATAAGATTATCCACAACGAGATCTCCGATATAGCGTTTGGTGAATGAGAGGGAAGGGCTTCGAAATGATAGGTTTTTGATAAGCATCTGCATGAACGTGCAGTCCTTGGGCCAGCCGCAAATGAAATGTGAGGAGTGTGGAGAACCGCTTCAAACGCCTAAGTCAGTTAAGGCGTCACCAAAGGAAAATGATCCATGCAAATGGAATGGAAGAGCCCGTAGAGGTCAGCCTCGAAGAGCCCACCCGTCCATCTTCAGTCCAGTATAAATGTAATGAGAGACATATGATCGTGTGCACAATTTACACCGCCATCAACGGTTACTCCACGAGACACCTGGTCATCCATGTGAGGATTGTGGTCCAGTCTTCAGACAATTGAGCTGCCATAAATGTGTACGGTATGGACCAAAATGAATCATATACACGCCTATAGTGTATAGGGGTATATACGCAGGCATGTCCGAGTGCGCAGCAGCACATAATGCGGGTTCTCTACTACTGATGACGTCACAACCCACATTTACAACCCACCGCCCTCACGTCGCTCCGAACGATACTGAGAGATCCTCTGGATACCTACTACTAATGTAACCATGATACCTTTGTGTGCTCCTCTCTGTAACATAGAACCTGGAATAAAATGTCTAATACGGAAATAAATGTTAGTTTTCCGTCCTCTAACTGCCCAGATAATGGATGGTAAAACGGAATTGCCTATTGTTTTGGGACGAAGCCGCAGGCTGAGTCCTAAAACATAAAGGCAATTCCGTTTTACCATCCATTATCTTGGCAGTTAGAGGACGGAAAAGTAACATTTATTTCTATTCTAAAGCATCATTTATAAATGTTACCAATGCTAAATAAAAGAATAAATGTGGTCCTCGTACTCATTTGAAATTCAATTCCTCCTGACAACAAACTCGGATAGACCCGTCCAGATCATCTTTTCTGATGTTCCACTGGGGCCGGTCTATTCTCTCAGGCGAGGGGTGTGGAGGGGGGAGGTGATGAAGCTCAGGGAACGATATTCCTGTATTTCAGTGCATAGACAATGTTTACTCTCGATTTAAAAAATTCATTTAGACGCGATCTTATGTGCGATGAAGAATCATTTATAACAGATTCCAATAAATATCTTACACCTATTACGGCGTTGAACTGTACGACCTCGAGACAGTTGCCATCACAGTTTTGCTGACTTCGCCCTCGAGCAGCGCGTGAGTTTACAGTCGACACAAGAGCACTACCGAATGATTGTGACGGATTCTGAAAATTCTGGAGGATTTTTTATTACACGAGATAAGATATACACTCCCTGAAATTTTCTTTCGGCGTGCCAAGCAATTTACAGCCCCATATATCAACATAATTTAGCTAAAACAGGTACACCGCCTCCTGTGAACAGCGGTCCGACTGAAATCTATCATGAGTGACAGCTGTCGTCATTGCAATGTTACGATTTCTGCACGTGTGTCATTCATAAATTTACTACGATTGCCACGCCCTCGGATACACAGACTCTGCGAGACGACAAGAATCATGCGAAATAATTCGCATTTGTTAGCCTTCCGAGTCGCAAAACTAAGTGAAAACAGATACTGTAGTCAATAATCTATTGAAAGTCGAAAATCGCGAGTAATTCCCACTTATAGCCATTTACTATTGAGCAGACAGTGCGATAACCTATCCACCCCGGCCAAATCGTATTTGGAATAGGTCCATTTTGGAATATTGAGTCACGTGAGAAAGGGTACTATATCGTCCAATATAGGACAGCAATCTCCCTATGCTTTCAATGCTAAAGATCAGGCAGATGCTTTAGAATACTAAATTCCAGATAGAACTAAGACAGACCCCATGAACCGCGCGACTGTCATTTTGTATATATCTCATCTGCATATAATCAGAGACTGATATAATCGTTAAGAACAAGCACACACATGTTATCGTACATCATACGTTAGAGATATGGGATAAATAAACAACATTACTCTCCATTATGAAATATGACGCACAGTGGAACGGTTGATCAGTTCAATCCTGGAAACTACAAGAGAGTACCACAGTGTAGGCTTCATGGCTTAGTCGTCATCGTTCGTCTGACAAAGCCGAGCCATGACAGAAGACGAATTCGCCAGACGAAGACCAGTCGTTTTATTAATAGGCTTTTCCAAATATGCCCATATCTGAGCGAATTGGTTGTTTTGAATTCACATCTCCGTACCCGTATTTGTTTTGACTTAAGAGAAGCCCCATGTCGTTTCTCGGCATACAGCACATTTCCCCGCATAAAAGCCCCCGTTAAAATATACTGAGATCCGAGGAAGGTGACGTATCACACGCGAACGCCGTCTGTTCATTGGCTGTTATTTTAATACCTAATCATGCTTACGTGTGCATGCAGGGCTGGTACGGAGTATATATACAGATCTGCATTATGGAGAATGGGTTTAGTAAACAGAACAATATTTCCATTCATAAAGAACTGATCAAACAGGGCCCACGTGACCGACTTTCCTGTCACAGCTGACATGAAATGAACCATTTGAGCTAGGGAAAGCATTATCTACGACAGTTCAGGCAGAACCTTATACTATACCCATTCGCAAAGAACTTTTCCCCAAACTTTCGTTTCCAAGAGTGTAGGCCTAGTCAGTTAGAAATGTATAATCAATCTTAACGTCATAAAAGCATAAGTTTTAATTATTTTTCCAATAAATGGCCTGAAAGATTTGTTAATGTTTAACTTTAATTATCCATATTAACGCCGTATATACGGGAAGCTGCATGGTCGCTGTCTTTTTTAGGAAACTATAAAAGGAAAATGATTTAAAATTCTTGATGTCTGTCATGGATATAATGACTCACGGTCATCTTGTACATGTTGTTAATTTTTTTGTAACAGAGGGGTAAGCTGACTGTATTGTTGAAGTCTCGCAATATTAGAGAATGAATTCAAGGGATAAAAAAGTCTAGTGTTGTGCTTGAAACGAATACTCGTGTTCAGCAACAATATCAATATATCCGTGCAATAATATATAAATTAAATGGTAAAATATTCTATAAATATTCAACCGGATGAAAATATAATATACATATGGGTCTAATTTTCCTAAGTTTATAGCAGCGCAGCGCTTTCGCATAATAGACGAATGTCGTACTCCCATACCATATAGGCTTTTTGGTTCAGCAATACCGATATTAGTTTTCCATGCCGCAGACCGAAAATCGATAACTTGCAGGAAATGATCAGGAGAAATTTAGTTTCCCAATATAAGCTATAGGTCCACTGCCTCATAAACCAGCCAGATAGGAAACAATAGAACCACAGGATATCTAACGAATGGTATGGGTTATTTTCCGGCAAGTACGCTCCCCACGCAACCTTGCATCTCTGATTACGGATACACAGCAAATATGATCCGCACGACAAATGTCACTAAAGCATTTAACATTCATGCTATGTATACGATTCTGTATTGGTTCCAACGTGGAAAATAAAATCGGCCTTCGGACGGGCATTTTCTGTATTTCATTTACCCCGTCCCTTCTCTTTACTCTCTGGGATCTGCCGTTTTGATAACCATTTTTTTTTTGGCGAAATTCATTGTTTATTGCTCAGATATAGGCTTATCATTGAAAAACTAATTGTAAAACACCACCACAGTTGACGCTTATTGCTAGATAGACTGGAGGATGTGGAAACAAAGTTCTTATTATTACCCACATCTACTTTGAAGCGAGGGTCTATATATACTTAGAATCCTTAAAAACATCCCGTCTACACGTTCAAGTGCCTGCCAGTGCCTGACCCATCGTCTTTGACAAACACGCGTATCGTGAAAGCAGGTATGTCCTAAGAATTTCGATCGGAACTATGAGGAGAGGCCTGCGTTATCCTCAGAGTTTCGACCGCAAGTTTTTTTACCCCGGAACTCTGAGGATACCATACCATATCACTATATCGTCAATATCTTGCACTTTTCTTCTCTTTCACCGTGCGTAGATGACTTGGATGCTTCAACGGTGGTTGTTCATTGAGTGTTTGTGCAACAGTCAAGCGGAAGCGCTGAACAATGAGGATTTACACAATGCCAACTATCCAATCAGATTCTGTGATTGTCACTTTCACTTTCAGTAAACCAATCAACTGAAATAACTATAGCATTTCCGGTTTATCCTTTAGTCACATTGGGCAAGCTTCCCATTTACATAAAAAAAGTCAGAGAAGCGGGGAAAATATCATGCCACTCACAGTGGCTTTGTTAGCATCGAGTGTCTTCGTCATTGTTGTTATTTTTTAAAATATATATATATATCTACATATTCCTCCCCTACTATATCTTTTTCTATACTATTAAAGATAAAAATATAGTAGAGGAGTGGTATGTACATGTAGATGGTGAGAAAGGTGGGAAATAATTATGTTCTTGAAAAAATATATATATATACATATATATTTTCTTTAACAACAACAACAACAACAACAACAACAATATCGACGAAGACACCCAATGCTAACCAAGCCACTGTAATGGCACTGAACTAATGGGACATTCACAATGCAGATCGAGAATCACCCACGTAGTTGTGTCCATTCGATTTTTCTAATTAATGTCGAATTTGACGACTAGATAGTACATTCAGTGATCGGAGAAATAATTATGTGTCGTCAAATATGATATAGAATTCTATTTGCCGAGTTCGAACTGTACCAAGGCACTGATTTATGTATATACATTCTTTTTCAAAGTACACATACAAACGCTTCGACATCCATGGTTACGTTCGTAATTAGAACCCAATTAGCCCGTTATATCTGATTTGTTCCAATTATCTCTCTATAACACCTGGCAATATACAGTCTAGAGATACATTATCTGGGTTAACTCGATAATCTGATGATGAAAGCATGCAGCTGTTTGCTGGATCCGATATGGTGATCATGCTGTTTAACGCGATTTTGTTCTTAAATATGAACCACACGTTTAGACACCTAAACACAACCATATGTTGTGCTTTCTGTTCTTTCTATACACAAGCGGAATGAAGAAATAGGCGGCCTGTAACGAGAAAATTATATCCAAGTGTTGTTGTATTCGAATATACGATACTTTAAAAGAACCGATATATGCCCACTTTGTAACAACTGTAAATAACAAAACCCATCGGGACTTTTTAAAAACAAATAGGATTTTGTGTATAACAGCATAACCCTATGAAACAAAATAAAAGTGGGTTTACAAATGAAATTCTATTAGTGTAGGAAAGGAAACCAAATCCTGCATGCGGTGAACATTTCAAAAAAGGTTTGAACAATGAGAAAACTTACCTTGTGTTGGTTTTTCGCTGTTGAAATCAAAACAAACATCTTTCAGCGTGGGAAATACATGATGGTCGCCATCAAATTCAAATCAAATATACGCGTTATGCATGGAGCAGCTGGCGCCGATTTCTTGTTGATCAGACGTTCCTATGGTAAACGATCCGTCCGTACTAAATCCATAAAGCTACATGGGTTTCCTTGATGTTAAAGGTATTTCACCAAGTGCCCTTATATCTGCAGCTCTGCTTTTCTGCGCATGATTCTGCTACGGGAAACCAGCCTCTCTCCACTTCTTGATTTGTTAATTGATGGCTTTGTTTGGCAATGATCAATTACGCGAATGCTGCAGTTGAGTTCATCCCGGTGTCATTGAACTCTTCGGCAGATTTCCTAGCAAGTTCCACTATAATATCTATATTCATGTTTACTTAGTAAATATTATTGCTCTGTGACATCTCTGTATTGTGAACTCTAAGTTATTCTGACCAGCGCTGCGTGACCATAGTATTTTTAAGGATTTTATCCCGGTACTCAAAGTCGTATGAAACCGCTATTTTATACAAGGATTCTCTTAATTGAACAGAAAATCCATATTTCCATCCTCTTGATGATATATACCGCGTCTACGGAATCATCAAATCCGGGCAAGTCAAACTATACGTTCGTCCTACTAATTAGAATTGGAATCCAATAGCAGTCCGCCGGGAAAACGTCCATAAAATCTGCAACTCTTCACAGTACTCTGCCACCACATCCGGCCTACTTCTCTTTTACGGGCAACGAATATATATAATACCTGGATGACTGAGAACCTTCACTTATATATATATAGATGAATAATGCTATATTGGCCGAGATCTGAGCTCGGAATAATTGAGCGATTGGTCGATTGATTTCAGAGGCGTACACTTGTACTTGTGTAATAAGTTGAGTGTATATATGGGTTTAAGCTTCCCAGAGTAAGCGCCTGACAAGTCGAAATTCGACTGGCTTTTGTGGTATCAGATTATCGACCATTACCAATCAATACAAATTAGACGTATTAACCATATGCAAGTCCGTCTCATTAAGTTAAGATCAACTAATAATACCGGTATTATCCTCAAAGTAGCAAGGACATATGTTCAGCGATTGCGGTATTTAACATGCAACCTGGTTTGTCTTGTTTTGGCATAAGAGGCTGGGGTCATATAACTGGCTTCGCTGGTTCACCAGCGCGGGTATATGTCAGAGCTCAGTCTGACCAACCAGCGCCCGAGTGCGGCGATGTTCCGTTTCACTGAGCCGTTGACTCTTAACATGCAGTTAGATAGGCCAAATGGACAAATTTTGCTGTAAAATCAAACCCCGCTATTTTGAAGTCTACTATTTTAGTATGTATCACAAAATATAGTTTGCCAACACTTACTGTGATTTCAGGATTTTATTGTCTGTATATAAAAAGATATCTGTAAAAGACCTGGTTAGGCCCATTCACTCTTTGGTAAAAATCAACGGCAAATCTTTTTGAGGAAGGTAAACAGATCGTTAGTTACCTCGAAGTCCGCGCACCTCTATAGTCATTTGGCCTTAATGTTAGAGTTAACGAATTAAACTAATATTTTGTGTTCAAAAATTCGGAAAAATGAGTAGAGTGTCGTATACAATTTTAGTTAGCTGCACGCATAATGGCGCTGCGATTATCCACTGAACATAATATTGACGCAGAGGCAGATTTGAACTCTAATAATGATAATGACACCTATTTGGCTGATTTTGAAAATATGTTTTTTAATCCTTTAAACCTAAATTTCCAGGAAAATAGCAACTATATCACTGATGACACGGAAGAAGAAATTTCCTACTGGAACCAAATTAGCTCCCAGCAGTCCAATTATTATTTCGAAGACAGCTTCAAATCACACATTGAATTCAATAATATCTGACGCTAACACATTATCTGTCTTCCATATTAATGCACGAAGCCTAAAGAAACACTTTACTGAAATTATCGAGCTTCCACAAAACTTAAATTTTCGCTTTACAGCAATTGGAATATCTGAGAGTTGGCTTGACCCTGCTACCGAAGAGCTATATGCCATTCCCGGCTATAAACCATTTCCCCTATCCAGAAATAATCGAATGGGGGGTGGAGTTATACTTTATATTAGGGACGATATTTTGAAATGCACGATTAGGGACGATCTAACACATATTGATGATAACGGAGAATATGAGTCACTCTTCGTCGAGGTCACTGATATCAATAACATTGACATTTTAGGTATAATTTACAGACCCCCTGGTAAAAATGTGGAAAACTTCAACGATAGTCTCTTAAGTATTCTCAATACCTTAACACCTGAAAAAAAAGAAATGTATTTTCATGGGGGATTATAATATAGACCTCTTAAAGACTCATTTACATGGCCCTTCCAAGCAATTTTATGAAATTATGAAATCGTTCTATTTCTTTCCCAAAATCACCAAGCCAACACGCGTCAAATCTCATTCAGCTACCCTGATAGATCACATTTTCACCAATTTTCACGAAAACGATCGTTGCTCTGGCATTCTCCTCTCTGACATTTCGGACCATTTCCCGGTTTTCTACATCAATGGATGTTCTCCCACTTTCTCTTCTGCTGCACAAACTATAAGATACCGCTTGACTAACGCAACCCAACAATCTCTTTTCAAAGACAAACTTGATAATGCAAACTGGACACCAATTACAGAAGAATGCACAAATGTAGATGAGGCCTTGACGATCTTCCTCGACAAACTAACTCCTATCTATGACGAATGCTTTCCGACCCTAACCAAAACTATAAATACACGAAAAATATACAAGCCATGGATAACTCCCGGTATTATCAGCTCTATTCATGAAAAAAATAAGTTATACAGAAAACATCTTACAAATAAAAGTGCCGAAACCTCTACACATTACAAATTATATAGAAACAAACTCAATCATACCCTAAGGATTGCTAAGAAAAAATACTATGAAGAAAAATTTAATGAGCACAATAATAATATCAAGAAAACATGGAACACTATTAATGAACTCATGACACGGAAAAAACGCAGTTCCCTCCCAAATATTATTTTGTCATCGACGGACAAGAAACATCTAACTCATCAGTGATAACCAACCACTTTAATGACTATTTTTGTACTATCGCTTCTGAACTAGCAGACAAAATCCCATGTTCCAACTCTGATTTTAAATCATTCCTCGGGCCTAAAATCTCCCACAGCTTTGTTCTATCCCCTACTACTCCTGACGAAATAATACAAGTGATTGCTGGCTTAAAAAGTGGCTCAGACGGCATCCGTTTGTCACTCCTTAAACCCATCTCTAATCGCATAGCTACACCTTTATCACACCTTGTTAACTTATCATTCAAGCTAGGAGAAATTCCCAATGTAATGAAGATGGCTAAAGTCACACCTGTGTTCAAATCTGGTGATAAAAATTTAACTAGCAACTATAGACCTATATCGGTACTGCCCTGCCTTAGTAAAATCTTTGAGAAACTTGTTGCTGTCAGAATGACCTCATTCTTGGATGCTCACAATGTCATCTGTCCGAACCAATATGGCTTCCGGGCTAACCATTTCACATGTGACGCAGTACGTTCGCTCTATGACAAATTAATTAAAGCAAAAGAAGAGAAGAAATTCAGTGTTGCACTATTCCTTGATTTATCTAAGGCGTTTGACACGGTTAATCACGAAATTCTTTTTTCCAAACTCACACACTATGGATTTAACGGAGCAGCCAATGACTGGCTTCGTAGCTACTTGTCTGATCGGTGCCAATTGTATATCCTATAATAATACCTTTTCCTCATATAACGCCATAACATGCGGTGTTCCACAGGGCTCTATCTTGGGTCCTCTCCTTTTTCTGATTTACATTAATGACATTCATAGCGCATCTTACTTACTAGATATTCTCTTTTCGCTGATGACACTAGTGCTGTTTATTCTGACTATAATCACGAACACCTATTCGAAAACATGTCCAATGAACTCGCCAAACTTCACGACTGGTTCTCGTGCAATTTACTATCCTTAAACATAAAAAACCCTCACAGTATATGATCATAAAACCAAACCGGTGCGCCACACACATCACATCTAAGCTTACCCTCGACGGCATTGAACTCGAATGCGTTACAACCTTTAAATTTCTAGGAATCCTGTTCAACGATAAACTAACCTGGCATTCACACATTGATTCCTTATGCTCAAAATTATCCAGAAATATTGGCATTATTAATAATATTAAGCATTGTATCAATCGGAAAACATTAATTATGTTATATTACTCTTTATTCTATTCCTATACCGCATACTGTAACATGGTCTGGGCCAATACTTATCCAACACATCTTCAACCATTAGTTATCTTACAAAAGCGGCTTATTCGCATCATTTCCTCCAGTTCACGATACGCCCATACTGAAAATCTATTTCCAGAACTGAGCATCCTCCCGTTACCTAAAGTAAATGAATACCTAGTTCTTAATTTTGCACACAAAGTATTCTATCATTCGGTCTTTCTTCCATCCAGCGCACAAAATTACTTCACCAAACTATCAACTGTACATCATTACCCTATTAGGCAAGTGAACTTGAATCTGTATAGATCCTTTTACAAGTCACAACTTTCTTTCTACTCTACTAAAACAAAAGGACCACGCATTTGAAATTCTCTTCCATCCAATTTGAAATCTTGTCCCTCGAAATCATTATTCAAATCTCGCTTAAAGTCTTTTTTGTTGGCACGCTAACTTAACTACCTGCCGCTCGTATCATAAAGTTTGCCTCTGCGTCAATTTTTGGTACTCCATCTTTATTCTCTTCATGACTTCATGATGCTCTATCTCAGTACGTTCTGTATATACGCTTTGTAAGTTACGAACTCGTGTATTAGCGTATATTCATCTCTCTAGCTCTTAAATAACTCCTGTATATAATCATCGACTGCTACTTTTGAGGCTATATATATATGTATGTTTTATTCACCGCCTCTAAGCTCAAAAGACCCTATTTAGCATCTACATGTCATTATGCTTCTTACTTATTCTTACCATTTATGCCGTTTTACATATATTCACGTACTCATTCGGGATAGATACAAGATACAACAAGATACAAATATTTATTTAAAGTCGAACCTGATACAAAAATATAAACATTAGCACAGATGGCTATTTGTCGACTATAAAACAAGGTAATAAAACAATATACATGTATAATAATCAATATCACAGTCTTAGAATGGATTTATGCCTTGCACATCTGGCATTTACACGCGATCCCCTTAAATGATTTTAATTTAGCTTTAAAAATATTTAGGGAAGATGACGTGCGGGTTTCTAGTGGTAGGCTATTCCATAATTTCGGGCCATAGTAGCGCAGTGAGTTTATTCCAAATCTTGTTGATTTCACCCGAGGTACATGAAGTTTTCTATGATCTCTTAAGGAGTATTTATTTTCTTGTAACTGGAATACATCTTTCATGTAAGCAGCATTTGTTTCATTTAAAGTTTTATAAATCTCTACTAGAATGGTCTTCTCTCTACTGGTCCCCAGTGTGGATATTTCCGCTTTTTCTAATAGTCTTTCATAAGAAGATTCATAATCTTTAAATACAAATCTCAAAGCTCTTTTTTGGATATTTTCCAGAGATCTTTTTTCTTTCTGTCGACAATGATGCCAGACAGGCGAACAGTAATTGAAATATGACAAAATAAAGCAGCGAAAAATATCCATTCTTGCAGACTCAGTTAAATATGAAGACAATCGTTTCAAGGCTCCTAAAGACCTGTTTGCCTTAGCTTTTAAATGTGTAATATGGCAGCTAAAGTTAAGCAGGTGATCAAAAATAGTCCCTAAGAGAGTAATCTTATTTTGGCTTTGAAGTTCCAAGTTACCAACACTTAATATATGCGACTGCAGTTCTCTATCGGGGCTGATAATGAAGAATTGAAACTTATCAGGATTAGCTAACATATAATTACTTCCAAACCATCTGATAGCATTTTCAGTTTCAGATTCAAGGATGGCAGTTAGTTCGGTTACAGATTCAAGGATGGCAGTTAGTTCGGTTACAGATTGTTTGTGTTCTGATAAAGAATTGTCATCGGCATAATTCGTTTTCAGTATTCTAGAAGTCGTTAAAAGAAAATCGTTTAAAAATACATTAAAACAGTTAGGGCCTAAAATCGAACCCTGTGGGACTCCTGAAAGGAGAGTCTGCCAGGAACTTACATCCTGTCCTACTTTTACCCTCTGTTTCCTATTACTCAAGTAGTCGCTCAATAAGTTTGTAGCACCTTCCGAGAATCCATATGCTGAAAATTTTGCAATAAGTAGCCTATGTGATAAGGCATCGAACGCTTTAGACAAATCCATACATACCGTCCCTACATACTCTTTATTGTCTAGAGCGGTCTTCCAAGATTCAAGTAAATGTATAAGAGTTGTCAGACAACTATGCCCTGTCCTGTATGCCGAAAGAAATGGAGAGAAAAGCTTCTCAAAATGTGGTTTAATTTGATTTGCTAAACATCGCTCAAATATTTTCGATGTAGCAGTTAAGACGCTAACTGGGCGGTAGTTGGATTTGTCTAAGCCGTCTTTCTTTTTGTAAATAGGTGAAACTTCAGCAATTTTTAGCTGATTTGGGAAAGTGTTTGTTTGAATCATTTTGTTCACAACAGTTGCAATTGGCCTACTTATGCAACCCCTACTAACTTTAAGGGCCAATGCAGGGATGTTGTCAAAACCGCAACCCTTTTTGACGTTTAAATCATCAATGATGTTGTTGATCTCGTTTTCAGATATAGGTTTAAAACTAAACGGAGAAAAGTCTCCAAGTTTATCACTGGTGTATTCCTTAATAAATGTCACACTTGGGTGATTTTCAGTATCAATGGTTGCTGGTGTACCGAAATTGCTAGTATCTGTAAAATACGAGTTGAAAATTTCTGCAACATCAGCAGAATTTGACACAATTGTTCCAAAGATCAAGCCCTCTGGGGTTTTATTCCCGCCACATATGCGGCCATCAACTCTATAAGATACCACTATTCTTATACTGTACTGCTGTACATATATGGTGAATATAATATGGCGATAATTCAAACCCTAAACTCTCTATTTGTCACAGCACTGAATTCTAAAATACAACAATCCTTCATTGTTCAAATGTAAATTTCTAAATTATGTTTGTTGGTCAGTCGTCTTGGCCCCCATCGTGCTCTACACGGCTAATACACATAAGTAGTATATAAAACCCTTATTCTGTCGTAAAATTGAGGCTGAAGTGTGAGGCTGATGACGTCACGTGGGGCTGACGTCACTATGACGTGACATTCGGGTCACGTCCGGGTCAAAGGCCACTTCCTGTCACGTTCTGGCCCAGCAAGAGTTATCTGCCCTTACATAAGACCCCATTGACTTCCAATATTAATCTCCGGGGAATGCATGTTTGGGGTAAGGGGTGTCATTTTTTTTGGTGGATTTTACGATGCGATGTGGCACCTTGTTTTCTTTGTCTCGCGATGTAGAACACGACGGGAGGGGTCTCGAGGTGTGTTGACTTTCGCTGAAAAGTTCAAGCAGGTTTGGGGTAGACATGTTAGGTCCATTCCGACGCAGTGGACAATGTTAGTCCCAATGTGGAACTCACTCATGGACATTTGCGGTATGGAATGTGGCCCCTTGTTTTCTTTATCTCGTTTTGGGGTCTAGGTGGAACTATAGTGATTCGATTCATTGGGTCGTGAGAGGTATCAGTTTGAAGCACTCGTGGGGGAGCTTCCAACTGGTTGGGTGTGGGGTGGGAATATCGTCAATCTGCGCATGCGCAGTAGAAAAAGTGTATTTGAATGGACGTTTTCGGGTCGTGGTGGGCCAATATTGGCCCGATTGGGCTGTGGGAGATATCAAAGTGAAGCTTCCGTGGAGGAGCATCCAGCAGGATAGGTGTGGAGTGGAAGTAAGGCTGTGGGATTGGTGGGAAAAGGGCATTGGAATGGACGTTTTGGGGTCGAGGTGGGCCCATATTGGGGGGGGGAGTATCCATGTGAAGCGCTCCTCCAGGCCGATCAAGTCATGAGTGAGTGCATGTTTTCACAGAAAAAACGGGCTTTACACCTGGTGAGTCATAGAAATGAGAATGTTGTTGTTGTTGAGATAGAGCAGTCTCTCAATTTCTGGGGAGTAAAAATCAAGGGAAGTAATCCATTTTAGTAATAGAGAAAGTAGAAACCCGGTATATTTGCCCTGAGACCTTTGTGGAGCGTTAACGCCTTAACGCCCTATCTTAATGCCTTAACGCCTTATCGTAACACCTTAACGCTCTATCCAAACGCCTTATCCTAACGTCTTCACGCCCTAGCATACCAGTGTTTTATCTTTTGCGCGAAATTGTACCATGCTATTATATAATACTAACGCATCGACAAGGTGTATGTATCAATTCATTCTCACCAGGGAATAAAACATGGTGGTCCCCGATAATGTCATCGCTTTTACACCGGGACATTGTACGGGGTTTTTAGCTGAGGAAACCCCAGTTTTGTAGGTCATAGCTCTATATGTCAGGGTAAATTTTCCGGGAATTTTTTGGGGAAAACCCCGTTCTATTTATAGATTACTCGGAGTAGTAGAGAAAAGGGAGTTTCGGAGATGAAAAGGAGCTATTGGGGGAGACGAGGGTCTTGTTTCATCTGGCTACCAAGAAGAGTTACCTGTCTTTGCGTGTGTGCAGGAGGAGGAGGAGGAGAAGGAGGAGGAAAAGGAGGAAGAATGGGGTTAACGCCCTAATGTCTTATATAGCTAATCCCTTACGGCTTAATGCCATGATGCAGACAGTTGAGAGAAAGAAAGATCAATACATTCACAAGTTTTCATATAGTTTATTATCCCCTCTATCACATCATACCCACGCTGGGGGAACCGCATTGGATATGTTTACAATTCTCGTAGGCTCTTGTTCAATCAAAATCCCCAATTTGGGGCTGCTTCTGTCATATTCGTTCTTGCCCGTTAGATGTATTCTCGGCTGCTCTTGTCCAATCAGAAACCGCCATTTCAGAAAGTTCAATCTTCGGCCATGTTCGATCTGATCCGTTTGTTTTAATCCTCGTCGGGCAGGCCAGGATACTGTAACAGCAATATGTCACGGAACAGCTGTTTGCGCATTTTAATCGCATTTTTCAGGGCCTCCATGGATGGTAGCCCCATATCCTCTTCCAGGTGACGCTTGGACTTCATGATGGTCCTGTGCATGGGGTCGCCTTTCATTTCAAGCGGTAGCAGGGTATACTGTTCATAGATCGCCATGGCTGTTTTCCTGATGCTGGGGCGCATTTGGATGTACGCGTCCTCGATCGCTGCAGCGTCAGTATTAATAGCGGCTGTCACAATACGATAAAAGATAGGTTCTTCCTCACTCAGGCCTTCCTGGAGCGTAGCCTGACTATCTGAGATCAAGCTCTCTATATCAGTAAATTCAGCAGTCTCTGTTTCGGTATCAGTCGGCGGACTCTCAGAATCAGCTGGCATATTCTCAGCATTTGCATCGGCTTCTTGTGGTTCGGTGTCTTCAATCCCATGTATATTTTTCTGATGTCGCATCATATCGTAACGTCTGATGAACGTGAACAAAGTATAAGCCATGTTGATGGTTGAACGTCGACTGTGCACGTTTAGGGATACGCTTGCTTTTATGAACAGTAACGCCCGCCAACGCCCAGCTTAACGCTTCAACGCCCTGATGAAATAGCTCAGAAGCTCTGATTCTTCTAGATATTCCATGGAAATTACACTAATTCATCGAAATGCAGTGACGCCGGTCAACGTCCGTCGGTACGCCTTAACTCCCGCCTCAACGCCTCAACGGTCTATCTTAACGCTCTATCTTAACGCCTTAACACCCTTTCTTAACGCCTTAAGGCATGACAGGGTTCATGGCCTATTTGAGAGGTCAAATTCCACGATTTTTCCATGATTTTTTTTCATATGATTTTCCTTCATGACACGACGTCCCATGTGCTGTATGACATGAACCCCCTCTCTCCCCAAACAAAAGCTGGCACATTTAATTCCTGAATAATCAGCTTTTTCTTGTTTATTTCTTCCTTATTTGGGGAGCAGGGTTCCCCCAGAATACATTGCATTGGACAGGATCCGGTCAACTTCACAAGACGAGAAAAATGTAAATACTACTTCCACACATATCTGCTCTGGAAATATATTCATTGCAGCATGCGAACACATGAAAATAGTAACGAACGCCGACTTCACGGGAAAGAACGCAACTGCGACAGTGTTGAAAATTGGGGTCTTCCCAACCAGAACCGGAAGCTGTCCAACGAGATCGGAACGAGATTTGTAACTCTTACTCCCCGAATAAAAAAGCTGAGCTCGGAAGACAATAACAGTTTATCGAACACAAAGCAATGAATGTCTCCCGCTTATATACAGAGGGCTGGCAGGGCTTTAGAGTACCTTAATTTTGGCATTCCCTCTATTCAGCAGGGCAAATAAATTTTTAGGCAGGGAAATGCACTCAAATTAATGAAATCCCGAATTCTGGCAAAATAGATAACCTTTGATTCAATCAGGATGCTTAGTTGATGAGGAATCTCCATGAGTATAACTGAACATCGATTCTCAAGAAAGAAAAGTATTATTATTATTATCTTTTTTTTTGCTCTCTAATTTAGGCGCATCCTAATTTTGGCACAACGTTTACTGTTGTATCAAGGAGGTATTCTAAAGCCCTCGCTTGTCATCTTTGCTAAAACGGAAATATTTGTCACATCAAATTTTATTAAAAGTTGTAAAAGAACTGATGACTGGCACAAACATTCCCAATCTCTGAATGTTCCGAGAATACAGAAAGAGATAGGAAAAACAGTTTTGTTACAGCCACTACTGTAACAGCATTTATTTCCTGATTTTTCGTCTCACCCCTCTCTCTCTCTGAATTGGTGGTTCAGATCGGCGATGAAATACTGACAACGTTCGGCAAATAAGCCTTTTGCTCACAACGCTGCTCTACCCACATTGGAAACGTCAATGGCTATGTGACATGCTTTACGGTACATTTTGCCTTGGCAGTCGTTTTCTCACGATCAGTCCATTGTTTGAATTCATTTATCGCAAGTATTTTCAAGGCATTTTTGTTCATCATGAAATATCTCGCCGAAGAAATGACAGCCGTGCGATCCGCCATTAAAACTAAAGCATTATGGGATATTTGAGTTATTTCCCCTGTCACATTGCATGTACATGGGCCAGCTGTCAAGAGTTTTCTCTTCGTATGAACTCGTGTTTTGCAACAGGGATGGACTACAATAATTTTATCTCCGCCGTCCTGATCCGCCAAAAGCAGACCGAAATGAAACGAGAGATCCTGAAGAATCTTGGCGCCCACCATTGTCCGATAATTGTAAGCTAATAACAAGAGGAACTTTTTGTCCATTGTTACTAAGAACAAACCACTGATTTGTAATTTTGTTTACAGAATTTAGAATTTGAGCAAAAAATATCGAAAAGAGGAAGGTAAATTATACAATGGTGTGAAACATGTTTGGCTTTAGTCTTTATTTTTCAAGGAAATGACTTGATAAACAGGGGATTATTTTGGGAAGAAGGGCGGGAAGAAATGGCATTGTCTTTAAATAGGGGAGGAAAGTAATTTACTGAAAATGGTAAAGTTGTTTCTTTGTTTTGTTTTCCGAAAAAAATATTCGGGAAACTATATAATGAGAAAGATGTATGGGAAGTCAGGCAAATACTCATCAGTCCCGTATTTGACATACCGGTAGTGGTTTCGGTCATTTTTGTTCTTGACATGGTACATGCCCAAATAATCATGGTCATCATGGAGTTCGAAATAGTATTATGCACCATGTGGCTGATTTTACGTACATGACGGGAACACCAAATAAGGAATTAAAGACTCTGGGACAATTGTGATGTAGGATTTATATGCGCAAGCAGTTATACTGTTTATATTTTATGTTAGTTAAAAGTTAAACTGGTCCGTAGGGCCTACTTCCTTAACATTGCGATGTGAATGTTTTGTGAAACAATGCTCTTTGAGAATGAAACATTTCATGTTAATGAAAGTTCACAGACGAATGTCTTTGAAAGAACTGTTTTAGTAGGGGAGACCGGGGTAATGCCGGACGTATAACTTTAACACATGTGACATCGATACTTCTTCGCTGCACTGCAATTTACTTCTGCAATGGCAAAGACACAAAGTAGGTCTGCTGTTATCCAACATATAAATAGGAACAATTTGTTGTTCAATATAGATTTATTAAGAATTCATAAAGTCGAGGTCACCCTGTCGGCAAATGCAACGACATGAAATGTCCGGTAACAAGGTTTGACTGTGAAATTAAAGATGGCAGGTAGGTGGCCATAATTCATAGTCCTTAAATTCCTTCTGTATATAGAAGCATCTCCAATGCTAGGAGTGTTATACACGTATATATATATATAATTGAAAGTCCATTAAGGCATATAAAAAATAAAGTATAAAGTAGAATATGCTGCAAGGTGTTGAATGTCATTTGGAGCACTGCACGTTAAAGGTTACAAATGACATCACAGGGCGTTCAAGAGTTCAGTTCTCTGATAATGAAGAGTGTACAGGTATCACCTGAGAACACCGATCACATTTGCGACATACCCGGGGTCGCTCAGACGAGATGAAGGGTCTATGATTAAGGCAGATATATCCTCTGGAGCCCTTGCAATCTCACGAAGGTCTTTGAGGCACTCGGCATACAGTTTTGTAAATCAGGGCAGGAAATCTGTCTCTGGTGTCCTGAAGGATGTCGCATGTGACAAGGATATGTATGCAAGACTCGGGATGTTCAGAGCACAGCCGGCAGGTTGGATCCACAGCAAACTGGTTGAACACAGCTTTGTTTGACTGGAGGACATGAGTTCCTGTCAGGAGCCTCAGCTGAATGGGGAGGGCTCGGACATCTGTTACACCCATAGAGACGGAGGATATCACAGGATGAGGTTTTCCGTTTGGAAAGCAGCTGAGGGTCATATATCTGAGAGAAGGATACATATAAAATTGTTGAATGAGACAAAAACACATGTTGCATAAACAGACCGCAATGGCGACCTGTGTACCAAATTTGAAGAAGAAAAAATCCGTTAGTTCCCAGGAATTTGTAAAAAATAGACGCTGTTATGTATTGGTTTAGACTATGGAACTTGTCCCACTTTTCGCAACCGATTCATATATGACATGTCACAGACTGAGAAGGGAATAATTATCTTTTAACTTTTGATGTGGCTATAACTTACATTACTGAAGACGATTTTTTTTGCAATGAACTGTATGGGAAGTAACCAATGTTGGTGACGCAATAGAATAAAAGGAATGTTTGTACTCACTTGTCAGAATTACAACACATACAAGGGAAGTGGGAAGAGGTGCCGACATACTGACTGCGTCACATGACTTCACAGAATAGTCTTCTGGTTAACCTATTCTAAAGCACATACCAAGAATCTAACGATTCGTGATATGTGTTGTATCTCAGGTACGCTTTTATTGTACCTGTTCATGTGGTAACTTGGATGATATGACCACACGGCCCCTAGCACCGGCATAAGCGGTAGTAGATACAAATCTAGAGAGCTATGATGGAAATGCTCTGACAACTCGTATACTGGTAATTGGTGAGCTGTTTCGCTGTGACAACTCGTACATTGGAGATTGGTGAGCTGTATCGTCGTCACTCGATGGAGTTGGAGTGAAGACACTCCAACGATTAAGTACAGGAATCGATACCTCGTCAGAGCATCCTGTTCTCTGTCTCTTCTTCACGATACCAATTTCAAGGCATCTTGGTGACGCCAAAGTCAAGGCATCTTGTTGATGCCAAAGCCAAGGCATCTTGGTGATGCCAAAGTCAAGGCATCTTGGAGATGCCCATGCAAGCCACAGGGGACTGGCTTGAAGCAGGTTCCAGGAGGCTCGAATCAGTGTAAATTGTCCGCATTTTACATATTTGTAATATGGTGCTCAAAAGTGACAAATCACAGTAATTTGATCATTGGCTATGAACTTGGACCCTTTATTGGACGTCTGATTATGGATTAAGGGAGTAGATGCTTAGAATTATCGATGTATTAGAATTCATATAGTAAATTTCTAATATGCTCTAATTCGTTCTTGCTTTCGTGTAGAAATTCGTTCTTTTTTCATTTGCGATTGTTTGATTTGCTGAGAAATATGTTGGCTGATAAAGAGGTGCCTTTCAATGAACGGATGTAAATGCACAGAATACAAGTCCATGGTTAGACCAATAAGTTGGTATTACGCCAGCCTGCACACTCTTTTCATTGGTGTAGACGTGGTCGAGTAATGTCCCATTTACAGTTGTAGGTTCACTGATTAACTGAGTAAGTGTTAATTCCTGTTCCATGAATTGTACAAATGTATTATCTTTCTCCAGTAAGTTCATATTAAAATCACCCAGAAAGAAAGTCGTTTTCTGTGTATTTATGAATGGCTGGATATTGTTGCGTACAACATGTTCTAGTTGTATATCTGGCAGTTTTGGTGTTTTGTAGATGAATATAACTTGAACATCATTTCTTTTGATTTGTGCATTTATGAAGATAAATTCAACGTTATCATAGATGTGAGAATTGATCTTCTTCACAGTTATATCATGCTTTATATATGCGACTAGTCCATGAAATGGTCTGGTCATGTTGGATGGCCGATCTTCATCTAGTCTATACGTATGAAACCCTGGCAGCTCGTACTGATCTGCTCTGTCTGTATTTACAAGACGTGTCTCACAAATTCCAATTAAGTCTGCATTCTGTATATTTGGGTCACTCTTGATGTCGTCTATATGTAAATGCAGGGCTCTAGCATTGTTACAGTAGTTTATCATGAGAGTTGTCAATACTGTACAGAGGTGTATAACACAACTGAAGTAGATTCTTGTAAAGCCTTTCCATTTCTTCATGTCCCTTTTCATCCACTTTCAATGCTTTCTCATTGAAGTCAAGAATGTGCAAGTTTGCTAATTTGCGAACTCGTGACAGTGCAACATAATGAACATGTGGTGGTTTATAACTGGAGCTTAGATCTACAACAAGTTCATCAACTGTGGCGCCTTGCGCTTTGTGAACAGTCTTAGCTGCAGCTGGGGCAAGTGGAAATTGGATTCTTTGGTAAGTTTTTTTGTTATGAAGAAATGTCCGTTTTGTTTCAAATACTGGTGTCCATTGCTGATCAATATCTGTACAATAGAGATGTATTGTTTTCTTCTTTTGCTACCAATGCTTGTATCGGTAAAAAGCACCCATACAATGGCTGGTCTCTTAGATGTTCCTTTGTACTCGATGTGTTTCAGAATTCCTGATGCAACATTTGTCAATCCATCATCAACGTCAACATTGATTGTTACATCATATGTCATGTCAACCGCAAGTTTCAGCACACTAGGCAGGTTTCCAGTTTGGTTGAGTTTGTCTTTCTTATTAATTTCTTCTACCAAGTGGATCTTAGTCTCTTTGTTTATGTTCACAGGGGAAATAATATCTGTATCAGCGAAGACGTCTACTTTTGTACTTTTCAGATCTTGAATCAATGTGCTGTTGAAGTTATCAACTTTCTTGTTCTCTGTAAATAAATGCAGAGCTTTCCTTGGATAGTTTACAGATGTTGTAGAAATCGTGTGAGATGTGATAATTTCTTTATCTGTTGGTTGGAGTTGATTGAATCTTAACCTGTTTAATATCTCAGCAAATGGCAAGTCATCTTTTTGTCTCATAATTTCGACGAGTTCAAACATTTGGAAATGTTTTTTTCCATAAGTTGCTTGCTAGACTGACAGACAAATCAGAGAAGATCCATGAATCTGCTACAGGACATAACTGATAAAAGTCTTCGACAGCTATTATACTTATCCCTCTGAAATCTCGTTTTGTATCTGTTAGTTCTTATAGTCGGTCATGCATGAAAGCGAAGAGCTTGTTACCAACCATGGAGATTTCATCGATAATGATAACAGCAAGGTCTTTGTAAGTTGTTCGAAATGTATTTAGCTCATCCCTGTACATATGCTGTTGTGTTTGGAACATTTTCTTGTGGAAAGCAGAGGCTATTGTTACTCCATTTATGTTGTAAGCTGCCTTTCCTGTGAATGCTGTTCGTAAGATCTTTATAGTATCCGGATCATCACCATCTTTGGAATTTAGAAGTGTATGTAGTGTTTGGTAGAGAGCTTGTATTACTACAGATTTACCAACGCCTGCTCCACCCGACAGGAATGCGTAAAGGGATCAGTCTTTGTAGATATCCATTGTACAACGTGATTGAAGAATTCTCGTTGTTTAATGTTAAGAGATCGGAGCAAAGCCCTGTATTCATCATCTGGAAGCAATACTGAATTTGTTTCAACGGATACAGAGATATCAGGTAAATCAAGATCTTGGCCAATATCTGCTGTGCCCTGGGATTGTGTCGGGGGAATGAAGTGGATAAACTCCTCTGACTGACTGGTAGATTGCTCAGCATCTTCTGCTTGCACTTGTTCAGTGTTAGGTGCTAATATATCAAACTCTGTGGCCAGGTCTTGTTCAGCTTGTTGCCTCGCTAGATCTAATTCTTCAACATGGTGTTCGTATTTTTGCAGCAGTGGTAAAATCTCTTCACTTTTATGTTGGTAATGACCTTCGTATGTCGTATCCACCCTTAAGATTTTTGTTTTCATCTCTGCATGGCATAAATAGAAGAAGTTTTTCTCTGTAGAAGTTCTCAGAATTTGTGCTCTTGCTGTATCTTACATATCGTATTACCTTTGGGTTCCTTCTTTTTCTGATTGTTATGCCACCTCGCAATTTCATCACAATATTTGTATCACCGAACTCTGTATCACTGTCTGTCTCTACGTTATTGTCAGATGCCGGTAAATGACTTTTATCATCATCATTGCATTCACCTTCAAAAGTAGGTTCCTTTTGTATATACTTCACGTCTAACTCGGAAACATAATCAGCGAGACAGTATTTTTCGATTTTTTGTGGTCTTTTTGAATACCTCTTGATGATGTTGTCAGACTCAATGTCTGTCGAGTCATCTGGAAGCTGTTCTAGCTGTTCTTCATTTTTTAAGAGAAAAACTCGCTGGTCTGGAGGAGAGGTATTGATGAATACTACTTCACGAGATGTTCGTGTCAGTGGCATCTGTAACACGAGATATGATGCTTCTTGGGCACTCATTTCAACGAAATTAAGGAACTGGTTTCCAATATGTCGAACCTGCCTCTTGAGATCCATGTTTCCCTCTCTTGCTTCTTTAGACGCCTGTTCTAGCATAGTACTCATACCTCGCTGTGATTTGCTAATATAGGAAACAATGTACATTGCACAGGCATAGGGGTCAAGTACAAATTTTACGTCCAGGTTTGCTCTCCATGCGCTAAGCACAACTTTATTGTAATAATTCACACGCATCTCTGATGGGGTTTTTTTTCAAAAACACCTTGGGCCCTTTGAGACAGCTTCGTATGCATTTAATATATTCTGATTCTTCCATTTGCACAACATCTTTTAGAAATTGTTCGTATGACATATCACATCCGTCCTTGAACTCGTTCATTCTAGCATGTATTTCTGAGTATGTTTTCCTGTACTCTTCGACATCATTTTCTAGTGGTTCTAAGATCATTGTCTTTTGAAGGGGTGGAAGAGGAAAGCCAAATCTACATACAGATCTACCACCTTTCTTGCATGTTTTCGAATGCTTATGAATTTGCAGTTGAACCAAGTCTCGTAGGTTTTCCTCGACATCGAGGGAACAAGTCACATATTTGTCAACATACTGAACAATGTCGTCCTCAGAATCCACATTATACTTTGGTGCATTCTCTGTCCATACTATCATGTGAGTGTGTGGCGAGCCTCGATTTTGAAATTCAATGCGTTGGAATGTATCTGTAACAGTTCCAATTGGAGAGTGTTCACTTTTAAGTACAGTGTTTACAAATACTTGCACTCTGTGGTCGAAGTACCTGGACGTTGTTACAGGGTCTTTTTGAACAAGTTTGACTTTGTCAGACCATGTCATATTTTCTATGTCTTTGATGCTTGTATTTAGCTCATCCCTGTACATATGCTGTTGTGTTTGGAACATTTTCTTGTGGAAAGCAGAGGCTATTGTTACTCCATTTATGTTGTAAGCTGCCTTTCCTGTGAATGCTGTTCGTAAGATCTTTATAGTATCGACATCGTAAACTATCCCTTTCTGGATAGTAATATTCCAGTGGGACCTGCATATGGCGTATACATATCTCGCTTAGTAGCATTTGCTAGATCCTGTGTTAAATGTGATGATTTTAATCAACGTCACAAAACATTGTTGCAGAAACTTATAAAACAGGGCTATTCCACCAAGCGCCTCCACTCAAAGTTTCTCAAATTTGGCGATACATATCGCATGCTGATAGCAAAATACGAACGCAGCGTGCAAGATCTATGGCGCTACGTTTCGTAACATGTGTCTAATTCCGCTTAACCCGGGGCTAGGGGCCGTATGAGCCCATGTACTTCAAGATCCTCATGGTACTCATATGAACAGTCACAATCAAAGCGTGGCTGAGGTACATCATTTTTAGATGACGACTCTATAACGAATATTATGGATTAAGAATACTGATCAGCGATACGGATTTGATATTTTTGGAACATCATGATGTCTTGCCGGCATCATTGAAAACTGTTGACCGCTTCTCTCTTGCAGGAAACAAGCCTATGTTTATGTATACTATGATTGTCTTTTTGAATTTGGTGCTAATACTGTTATATGGAAATGGAATAGGTCTTTGGATTATGGACGCGGATATTCTCTAATGGACGACGGCTGGATTATGAATGACGGACTAGACGCTTGTAATTTTAACCTGTGTATGCCTGGATTCTGCTGGTGGACAAGTTGTCCCCGAGGCCGGGCCCCTGCACACCCAACAAACATAATGAGCACAACTAAAAGAAAAAATATGAAGACAGACCCGAGGAACCTTAGTGCAGGTTTCTCGGCCGAGTCTCTAATAGTTCGAAATGCACTAAGACCTTTTTCAATCCAAATGACAGATATATTTCTGACAGCAAAGCAAGGCCACGACATCAAACCTTGCAATATTGCGCTTGATGATTGTTTAGCACCGAATTCTACATGTAATAATTTCAAAATTTCTAAGTGTGGACACCGTGGATGTCTCACGTGTCCACTCTTTAATACTTCAGCTTCATTTAGTTCCGCGTTAACTGGTAACTCATATTCTGTTAACTCGTATGTTGATCTTAGTTGTTCTACTACAAACTGTATTTACTTAGTTTCCTGTAAGAAGTGTGGTCAACAGTATGTTGGCAAGACCACCCAAAGACTCCATCTTAGGGTGAACGGTCACAGAAAATCCGTTAGGAAAAAGCAATTGCTTATAGGTAGGCATTTTTCTGGACCCGACCATGGCTGGGATAACTTTAGTATTCAGATCATAGACGTCGTCTATCCATCTACTAAGGATTCCCCCTTTGGATTTGAGAGAAAAATCCGAGAGCGGGAATTATTCTGGATGCTAGAACTTGGGTCGGTGTTTCCGTTTGGTTTAAATGATAATGTCAGTGGGTTCGGCAATGCTACAAACCGCCGTTCAAATATATCCAACATTACCCAACTATTTAAACCCCATCAACGGAGACAACGCAGCCATGGTTGGCGAAAGTTTAATAGTTCGATGATTCACGATCATATCACTTTAAATTACTTAGTGGGTTTAACTAACGCACCCAATAGTATACATAGCTTACGTACAGTTCTGTATGCGTTACCTCTGAGAGCTTTAAATCAAATAGCCAGAGATATACAGCAATCTGCGTCTTCAGAAAATATAATACCATCCAAAATCAGTAAAGTATGTCAAGATATAGCGTATTTTCGGTTGTATCGTCCAGTGAACATAATCGAAACATCTCAAGATCGGCTTTTCTTGAAACTCAACTACTTAGATAAAGGACTGGACATAATTAATTTACCTCGAATCCTGAATGATCCAGAGGTACGCAACGCTGTACCAAACTATTTCAAAGTTCACAGAACCTCCTTGCATTTCATATAAGTACACTAAATCTATAGCCACCAAAATATTCAATTACTCCAATGCTGTCAAGGAGTTTGACTGGAACTTATACACGTCAGGAGGCTATAGTTGTGATTGTGAATCGTCGAACTTTATCTATACACCATGCAAACATATTGTGACTGGTGACCTTGATGTGGTGAGTGATAAGGATCTGAAATTACTCCTGATGAAAGGACCTAAATATAGAGAGCCAAGAAGAATAAATCTGAAGGCGGACCAGAAGATAGTCCTGACTGCATTAGAACAGTACGTTATTGATTGGTCTAAGCGAAAAAGTTGAACCTACAGTACTCGCTGATTGGCTGGACCTCACCAAGAGCAAGGTCGTTGAAACAATCCGCCATATTGACAGAAGTACTTTTCCCCAAGCAAAACAAGTACTGAGAAACCTCAATTCGCAAGAAGTTCTAGCAAATCTCCAGAGTAAATTCGTCATAGTCCCAGCAGACAAAGCTCCGAATAATATAATATTCATATGTAAATATTACTATTACCAGGTGCTGGTTAAAGAATTGAGTGTAGATATATCTTCATCAAATACATCTATTTACTCCCCAACTGCATTTACTCTGGAAGATTTATTTAACAATCACAAAAAGTTTCTCAGGGAAAGAGGTATTTGTCTTCCAACCAATCATAGCGACATACCAAAAATATACTGGACTCCCAAAATGCATAAATCACCATACAAAGCTAGATTCATAGCTGGTTCTAGAAGCTGCACCACCAAGCTTCTTTCGACCCTATTGACGAGGGCCCTTCAGGAGGTAAAAGCATTTTGGGAAAGGTATTGCGCCACTATTTCAAAGAACTCTGGCGTTGAATGTATGTGGATATTGAAAAACTCAAAATGTCTTACGGAAGAACTTGATGCTAAAGGTCACATACCGTACAGACATGTATCCACATGGGATTTCTCGACTCTCTATACTACAATCCCTCATCAGGACCTTATTGACCGTATAAGTTCATTAATAGTATCTGTGTTCAAGAAAACTGATCGTAGATATACTAATGTCGGAAGCCATAAAGCATTCTTTAGCTCGACTACATACAAGAGATATCATTCATGGATGTTTCTTTGTTTATAGAGTTGCTTGAATTTCTCATTAAAAATATCTATGTGAAATTTGGCAACACAATATATCAGCAGCATATAGGTATTCCAATGGGTACTAATTGTGCACCCTGTTGGCTGACCTGTATCTGTTCTCTTATGAATATGACTATATGCTGGCGCTTTCAAAAACCGATCCACTCAAAGCCCGTTCCTTCTCATTCACCAAACGCTATATAGACGATCTTCTCGCTGTGGATAATCGCTATATAAATGACGCAGTGAAGGATATATATCAACCTTCACTGGATTTGAAGGAAACTACAGACAGCCCTACAGGCACATCATATTTAGATCTATATCTCTATAAAAATGAAGCGGGCATTCTCTCTCGTCGACTTTATGACAAAAGAGACGATTACAATTTCGACATCGTAAACTATCCCTTTCTGGACAGTAATATTCCAGTGGGACCTGCATATGGCGTATACATATTTCGTTTAATAGCATTTGCTAGATCCTGTGTTAAATGTGACGATTTTAATCAACGTCACAAAACATTGTTGCAGAAACTTATAAAACAGGGCTATTCCACCAAACGCCTCCACTCAAAGTTTCTCAAATTTGGCGATACATATCGCATGCTGATAGCAAAATACGAACGCAGCGTGCAAGATCTATGGCGCTACGTTTCGTAACATGTGTCTAATTCCGCTTAACCCGGGGCTAGGGGCCGTATGAGCCCATGTACTTCAAGATCCTCATGGTACTCATATGAACAGTCACAATCAAAGCGTGGCTGAGGTACATCATTTTAGATGACGACTCTATAACGAATATTATGGATTAAGAATACTGATCAGCGATACGGATTTGATATTTTGGAACATCATGATGTATTGCCGGCATCATTGAAAATTGTTGACCGCTTCTCTCTTGCAGGAAACAAGCCTATGTTTATGTATACTTTTGTCTTTTTGAATTTGGTGCTAATACTGTTATATGGAAATGGAATAGGTCTTTGGATTATGGACGCGGATATTCTCTAATGGACGACGGCTGGATTATGAATGACGGACTAGACGCTTGTAATTTATCGGAACACGGCATACCAGCTAAGACAGCTAAAGTTTTAAGTAATTCTGTCCAACGAGTATCAGCTGAAGATAATGACATAAACCATGTTGGGAGTCCTAATTGTCTAATCATAGCAAATACATCCTTTTTTCTAGAAGAAAGGTATGCTGGAGAATTACGAAGTGTTCTAAAAATGTAGTAACCTTCATTCAAGTCAACAATTTCAGGGTTTCGCGCTTCTTTTGCTGTAATTTTCTTTCCTTCACTTTTCTTCCTTCGAACAGCTAAGTTGACTTTATCAACCACTTGTTTCCTTTGTATTTTGTTCAGTTTGAAAAAGAGATTTGGAACACATGTTGCGGCTCTTCGATCAACACTTCGCAGTTCCCATTTTGAAACATCACTGTAAGATACAGGTACCTGCCGGTCATTGTTTTCTAATCTTTTCTGTCCACAATATATTGTTGGAAAAGAGAGTACTTCGGCATCTTTATCATGATAAATGCTAAGTGGTTGTTGTCCTTCGCCAGGTGCTAAAACTAGGCCTTTGTTGGTATCAAGATTTGTTAGGTCGATGAGTGTGTCGGAACTGCCTTGAATGCGATCATCTTCATGGATTTCGATAAATGTATCTTGGTTTTCTAACTCGTTTTCAGGATCAGTAAATGCTTCTGAATAAACAATTTCAGATTGTTTACCATCTGCATTGTCTGAACAACTATGTACAAGTCCGCCGTTTAAGTTTTGTGATCTGGTAAATTCTTAAACAAGTTCTTGAGCACTATTGGTAGTCTCGTTAACTCAATTCTCATCAATTGCCAGACCAGAATTTTTATACAGCTCACTGTTGTTCATAAGCCAGTGTAAAGCTGTGAGTACAACAGTTGGTCGCACATTTTCAGAAAACACACACGATTTGTATGAAAGTCTTTTCTTCAGTTTTACAGACACTGTGAAATGTTCATCCATTTGTCTTGGTAATGCATTCAGTGTCGGTTGAATGTCAATCGGGACATTGACTACATTGCCTTTTGTTGAATACTGTCCACCTCGTGGTAATTCTCTTATCTGCATAAAGGGTATTCTAAGCGCTACAAGTCGTTCTTCGAGAGGGTGCAAGTTCAACTCGGGGGGTTTATCAGGCCAGGTCATCCCATTGGCAACAGAGAGTTTTGGAATTTTACATTTCTTTAATGTGGATAAGCATGTGTGACAAAGCCATTCCTTTCCATCTACAGATTTGTATCCTGTATAGAAATCGTTATATGTTTCAAATATAGGAACAGGACAACTCTCTGTTACGCTTTCTCTAAACCATGTTTGATGACAACAGGTACATACATATTCTGGTCCTTTTTCTGTTTTTTTTATAGAACACATTGATACATCCGTCTATATCATGTCCGAAACGTCTTTTTTTACATTGTTCTTTTTCATGCTGAAGGCTATTTCGATCTTATGATTTTCATTTTCTGTCCGAGGCTTTTTCTTCTTGTGTAATATGCCTTCTTCTTTCAGATTGTTTCATTCTTTCAATCGTGAGGAAAGTTCTATCCTGTCGCAGTTGTCTCTTTCTGATCAAATCTGCTTTTGACTCTGCTTGTGAAAATGCTGGATCAAGTCTAGCTTTTTTCTTCAATAATCTTTCTTGTTCTAAAAACTGTGAATCTTCTCTACATTTCCGCTTACATTTCAGATCTATCACCCTGTGCTTTTCTGGATCTTTTTTCCTAGATTTCTGTTTACTTTGGACATCTATTACTCTGTGCTTTTCCGGTTCTTTTTCCCTAGATTTTCGTTGACTTTGGACATTTATTACTCTGTGCTTTTCCGGTTCTTTTTCCCTAGATTTCCGTTTACTTTGGACATCTATTACTCTGTGCTTTTCTGGTTCTTTTTTCCTAGATTTCCGTTTACTTTGGACATCTATTACTCTGTGCTTTTCCGGTTCTTTTTCCCTGGCACTCCTCTTACTTTGTTTTTCAATTACTAAGTAAGCTTGGATCATTCCTTGCTTTCCGTTTACTTTGGACATCTATTACTCTGTGCTTTTCCAGTTCTTTTTCCCTGGCTGTCCTCTTACTTTGTTTTTCAATCACTAAGAAGCTTGGATCATTCCTTGCTTTCCGTTTACTTTGAACATCTATTACTCTGTGCTTTTCCGGTTCATTTTCCCTAGATTTCCGTTTACTTTGGACATCTATTAATCTGTGCTTTTCCGGATCTTTTTTTCTAGATTTCTGTTTACTTTGGACATCTATTAATCTGTGCTTTTCTGGAAATTTTTCTCTAACACTTGATTTGCGTCTTTTGTCAGATTCTTTCAATATTTTTTTCTTTGAACTTCTTTGTCTCATTTTCTTCATGTACGCACACATGTACTCTCGCCGTGTACAAGAATTTATTGTTTTGTCACTTATATGGTCAGTTGAAGATTTTTTCTTTTTTAATATTTGTCTTTTTTTCTGATCTTCAAAATATAACAGAAGACTATCATTTGCCGTTTCTTCAGTCAATCCTGTTGTCTTCTCAGAACTCTTTGGTGTCTGATCAGTACAATTGTCTGAACTTATCCTCAATATCTTGACAGCTGTTACTTCGAAAATATCATCTGCCCGATAAGCCATTGATTGTGCTAGACGAAAACAATGTTCAAATACATCGTATATGTCACTATAATGCAGCACAACACTTGATCCATTTGGATCAACAGAACCAGTCAAGTTTCTGGAGTGAGAGTCGCTAACACAGTAAATGTTATTCTGCTTAATTACAATGAATGTACTTCCTTTGAATGTTACAATAGCAGCATCACTACTGTTTTGAAGTAAAGCAGCATGTAATGCTTCAGCCAGTGTTAAGAACTGCAGTTCATCTAGGTTTTGTCTCGTATTGCCCAGTGTTCCCATCAGTGATTCTTGAAATGCAAAATTATACAGATTACCATTTGTATATTCCACTGACCCACGAATGTCATTAATGGCTAGGAGCTCATGATGGATTGTGCTACTTCGCTGCAAAAATTCATACATTTCGTTTCCATTTACAAGTATCTGGTCTACGTCATTTGATGTCCAAATTGTTGTTGGTTTCTCTTGACTGTATATGAGAGCTGATAGACTATTCATTACACACTGTTTACCAGCATTGTCCTGAAATCTTGGATGGCTTTGGTCGAAATGACCCTGTATTGGTACTGGCAAACTCGAAATATCTGTGTTTCCTTCGAATTTATGTTGTGAAATCATACCCGGACATATTTCTGCTGATTCATGTTCTCCTTCAGCATCTACAACATCATCATGATAAGTGTCATGTGTTAAAACAAATATTTTGTCCGTTTGTTTATCAACAGGAAGTTCAGGTATGTAAGGTTTGCATGGTTTTGTTTGTTCAGTGTTTGTAATAGATTTATTTAATAGCTTCTTCATAGTCCTTGAAGTGGTTTGATTTGTTCGTTTGTTCTTAGTTCTTGCAACTTTTGTACATAATTTTGACACCACTGCATTGCACGGTGGCAATGGCACCCTCGGTGAGGTGCAAACGGAAGGTTCCGAGTCAGTGGCGGTCGTCTGTCCTGCACCATCAATTCTACTATCCTGTGTAGCTGATGGCGGCACACTCGATGGTGTACAGACGCACAGATGCGAATCAGACCTCAGTGGGGCATCCCCGTGTGGGATGGACAGACTTCCCTGAGGAGTTGTCAACCTCGGGGCATTTGAAGATTTTCCCTCCAGGAGGGATGGTTCTTCCAGACCATGGAATGACGACTGAGAACTCTCCACCCTCCTCTGTCTCATCCGCGACCTCTGCTGCTCAGCTGCCGACGTGAGGAGTTGCGCTTCCCTCCCATGCTGTGAAATATATACATTCATAAAAACTTGTATGGCTAATGTCAACGTATGATGGTGACAATTTGACAAATTTACTGTCTGTCCCAGATAATATATCCGAGACGTTTTCGGTGATATTTCGGAGACAATTGATTGGAGGATATTGAAACTTCACACAGGAGATAAACTAACAAGAGTTCAATTGAACCCAAAGTACGCGCCCCGTAAAAAAATACAGTCCATAAACAATATTTTTATTTTCTGAATGTTGTTATAGATAAAGGTTAACAATACAAATGAACCTACCTGGAACGTATGGTGTTTGTATTGTTGCAATAGTCATAATACTGTTCATGTATAAGCCATCATTGTTGTATAAAGTGTTGTAGGCAGGTCCGGGTGGGGAAGGGGGGGGGGGTACAAAGGGCCTGGAGTGGTATTTGTAGGAGCAGGTAAAACACCAGTTAATCTTACTCTGCTGGAGTGCATATTCCCCCACCCAAGGTTATGCGCTTAATGTCTGTATCAGTAACTTTAAAACAAAATTTGTGTTAGTATAAGCTGCAAAAGTAAGCTCATCAGCCGGATGAATGGGGTCGAAATAACAGTAGGTGCCAAATACAAGGATTTCAGACTAAAATCAAGGGGAGTAACTGAAGAAAACATCGAATCAGCTCAAAAACAGTCTGTGTACATCTACACATGGTACCGATCCTATGTATCAAATTTCAAAAGAATCCATCAAAAAGTCTGAGACGAGTTGCGTTCACGAGGACAGTAGGTGGCAAATAAAAGATTTCGGATGAAAATCAAGGGAGTAACTCAAGAAACTGTCTAATCAACTCGAAAAAAGTTCGTGCACATGTGCACTTGGCACCAATCATTTCAAAAGAATGCAATGAAACTCCTAGGACGAGTTTTGTTCATGAGGACTGTACAGGTGCCAAATAAAAGGATTCCAGACTAAAATCAAGGGGGGATAACTCAAGAAAACGTCGAATTGGTTCGAAAAAAGTCTATGCGCATCTACACATGATACTGATCATGTGTACCAAATTTCAGAAGAATCCATGGAAAACTCTGGGACGAGTTGCATTCATGAAGACAGTAGGTGCCAAATACAAGGATTTCAGACCAAAATCAAGGGGAGTAACTCAAGAAAACGTTGCATCGGGCCTAAAAAAGTCCGTACACTTCTACACATGGTACCGATCATGTGTACCAAAATGCAGAAGAATCCATTGAAAACCCTGGGATGAGTTGCGTTGACGAAGACAGCAGGTGTCAAATACAAGGATTTCAGACTAAAATCAAGGGGGTTAACTCAAGAAAACGTTGAATCGGGCTGAAAAAGTTTCGTGCAAATCTACACATGTTACCGATCATGTGTACCAAATTTCAGAAGAATCCATCTAAAACTCTGGGACGAGTTGCGTTGACGAAGACACTTAGGTTCCAAATACAAGGATGTCAGACCAAAATCAAGAGGAGTAACTCAAGAAAACCTTGAATGGGGCCAAAAAAAGTTCGTGCACATTTACACATGGTACCGATCACGTGCACCAAATATCAAAATAATCCATTGAAAACTCTAGGACGAGTTGCGTTGACGAGAAAAAGTTTACGGACGGACGGACGCCATACCATAATATGTCCCGTCAAAATTGACGGGCATATAAAAAGTGCCAATTTTATTCCAAAGTATCCAGAAAATCCTTTCAGTAGTTTTCAACAAATCGCGAAAACAAGAATTAGATGGGAGATTTGTAGGTTATTTTTTGACGTCATGACGTCAAGTCTTAAGACAGGCAGATCAACATTATCGTATCCCCAAACTAACATGGTAGGTATTGATAATTTTCGTCAATTCCCAACAGATTTTAATGAAATATGGGGGGAAAATTAGTATTTTTAGTTGATATACTGTGTGAAGTTTCAATGCTGTACGATAAATTGTCTTCGAAATATCGCCGAAAACGTCTATATTATATTATATCAGAAGATATTATCTGTGACGGACAGTAGTTGTTGTTGTTGTGCCGTCACACATGATACGGACATCGCAGCAAACCGTGACTTCGCCATAAACATGATAAATAACGTTCGGTACAGAGATTTTTTTTGTAAATATTAGTACGAATTTCTATAAAAATTTACATTCTGCTTGCCCTGATAAGTTTTAATCACGTTGCAAGTTTCATTTCTGTGAGGCGGCCTAAAAAGCACAGGTCGCAAAACACCGCGTGTGCGGGTTCGGCATCAACACATGAACAGTTTAACATTGCGATTATCACAAACGCCTTCCCTTAATAAAAATCAGTATTGTGAACTACGGTACCGTACTTCCGTGTTTCATCAGTGTTAACATTTAAATTATCCGTTATGTAGTTCAGTGTTGTCCGCTAAAACGCTTGGGACTATTTATTTTATGTCAATTATGAATAAACAATACGGGAGAATAGAACAGCAAACTCACTCTTGTGAAAATGGCTGCCAATTTGGAAAGAAACATCTATCCAATAATAATGCTCTTAAGTCAGCCAATCAAAGCTGTCGTAGGATGAACTATTAGAAATCCCTTACGCCCCAAGTTGAAATCCAGCCAATATTAAGATGGGCACAGCTGTCTGTTCAGTTAAAAGGTCTGAGTTTACAATATGTGGCAATCGCATTGTGTTCACTTTGGTAACTCTTGCCGAGTTTATATTGCTAACGATATATTTTCGGCCTCATGTTCAATTTTAAACAAATTGGGGACGACCAGAAAAATAGGAAATAACATTAATATTCCTAAACCAGTGACAGTCTCTACCAATCTGTAGGGGAGAGCTTCACTACGGGCTCGTACGCTTTTCACGGTTTGTTTTAATTTCATATAAAAGTAATTTCTTGAGAGACACAAAAACTGAAATGGCTAAAGACCCTTCCATCGGAGGAGTTTCGCAAGTTACGTGACCTTTCTTGCAGTTATTAACTTGAGTTTTCAGGTAGGTACCTCTAATCCATGAGAGAGAGAAATTCTCGTACAGCAGACGAAAATTGCAATGATGAATTGTTGTAAATATCACCGTTCATACATTTTAAAAAATGATTTAAGTAGTTTTAGGAGGAATAATATACACTAATTAAACAATTTATCAATCTGACCTGTTCACAATGAAAGACCGAACAGCGGCTGTTGTTATTTTGACGGAAAACGAGATTATTTTACCTCCGGAAAATCTTCGGCAGTCTATTAGCTCAGAAGTATAGCTCATCGGCAGTCAATAGCTGATAACGTATCCACTAATTATCCGATTTTAATTTTAATAATATATTGGGAATCCTGAAGAAATACTCGTTTCAGAAATATATAGATCGATAGAGTTGTATGCTATTTCATGACGAAAAATTCAAGCGGAAGATGATACTGATTTACTGAAAATGTGGCAAAGAAATAATAAATGTCTGGGAATTCAGGATTTTTGCCTGTTGGGATGTTAAGAATTACAACACATATAAGGGAAGTGGGAAGAGGTACTGACATACTGACAGAGTCACTGTTCTGGATGTAAGGATGCCTGTTGCAATTTTACCGAGATTGGACCCCGCTTCATCCACCCCCCCCCCCCCCTTCACCCTTGTAACAACCTCCTCTGTAGGAACTTATGAAAACTAGTTTCCTTTCATGTAATGAAAATTAAAAGAGCTTTTGATTATAATTACAAGTTAACCTTATGACCAAAAAGTAATTCTTAATGAATAGGGGTGTGGGTCTTAAGGCATATTGCCAACTAGTGTATTATATTTTTGTTCAATCATAGAAAAAAATTATCTTAACATGTCACCTGTTGGCTATTGAAGTTTCAAATGGGACCTAAACAATGATGAATGCACAACTAGGATGCAAGGGGTTATAACATCTGTACAGAATGTGAGGAAGACCCATTCCGTAGTTATGGAGATTTAAAGATACCCCATAACAAGGGTTCAAGAGGAAATTTTTATCAGGAAATTGATTGGTTGGTTGTTTGAAGTTTAACGTTGCACCTTATTGGACACACAGCAACGATGACCCAAACAAACATACCCTAGCAAAATCCTAACCCCAACAAAAACCTAACCAAAACTACAAAAAAAATTGAATTTCGAATTTTGAAAATTAGGCTCTCACCGACCACAATAGATCGTCAGAGAGCCATGAAGATGGCCGCCTGGAGGGCATGTTGGATTTTCAAATCTGACCAAAAAAAAGGTATGTTGCACAACTATACTACAAGGGGGACCTGTGCCAAATGCGAGAAAAAAGATTCATACGAAAATTCAGAATGGCCTGAGAATTCACGATCACAAAGTTTCATGGGGAAATCCAAGATGGCGGCCTGGTGGCCATATTGGATTTTCGAATCGGACCCAAAAAGTTATCTTGCACAATAAGGCCCCATGTGGGACCTGTGTACCAAATTTGAGAAAGATCCATAAAGTAGTTCCTGATAATTCACGATAACAATGTTTCAAGGGGAAATTCAAGATGGGCGCCTGGTGGCCATATTGGATTTTCGAATCGGACCAGAAAAGGTAACTTGCACAACTAGACCTCAAGGGAAACCTGTGTACCAAAGTTGACAAAGATCCATACAATAGTTCCTGAGAATTCACGATAACAAAATTTTATGGGGAAATTCAAAATGGCCACCAGGCGGCCATATTGGATTTTCGAATCGGGCCAAAAAGGGATCTTGCACACCTGGACCCCAAGGGGAACCTGTGTACCAAATTTGAGAAAGATCTATGCAGTACTTTCTGAGAATTCACGATAACAAAGTTTCATGGGAAAATCCAAAATGGCTGTCTGGTGGCCATATTGGATTTTCGAATCGGACCAGAAAAGGTATCTTGCACAACTAGACCCCAAGGGGAACCTGTGTACCAAATTTGAGAAAGATCCATGCAGTACTTTCTGAGAATTCACGATAACAAAGTTTCAAAGGGAAATCCAAGATGGCTGCCTGGTGGCCATATTGGATTTTCGAATCGGACCAAAAAAGGTGTCTTGCACAACTAGACCCCAAGGGGAAACTATGTACCAATTTGAGAAAGATCCATGCAGTACTTCCTGAGAATTCACGATAACAAAGTTTCATGGGGAAATCCAAGATGGCTGCCTGGTGGCCATATTGGATTTTCGAATCGGACCAAAAAAGGTATCTTGCACAACTAGACCCCAAGGCCAACCTGTGTACCAAATTTGAGAAAGATCCATGCAGTACTTCCTGGGAAATCGCGATAACAAGAATTGTTTACGGACGGACGGACGGACGGACGACGGACGACGGACGGACGGACGACGGACCACATCTGGTGATGGTGGGCTAAAAAAGTATAACAAACAGTATTTCTTGGACAATTCATTTTATATATTATTTTCCATGACTCGCGAAGTAATTCCATGACCAGCACACAAATTCCATGACTTTCAAGGCCGGGAAAATGGATTTTCCAAAGCGTACCTCAGATACAACACATATCACGTATCATTCGATTCTTGGTATGTGCTTTAGATGTGCTTTCTGTCAGTACATCGGCACCTCTTCCCACTTCCCTTATATGTGTTTACCTGTATATGGCGAGATTCTGCTGGTGTACGTTTCGGCCCCGAGACCTGCCCCCTGTACAGACCTTTTGGTCTTTGATATATGTTGGCATTTATGGGAAGTTGATGCTGGGTCGACATCGGGCCTTACAGACTAGTCTTTTGTGTTAAATGCCGTCATTTTCATCTGACGACGATACAGCTCACCAGTGCCCAGTGTACGAGTTGTCACAGCGAAACAGCTCACCAATTAGCAATATAAGAGTTGTCAGAGTATTTCCATCATAGCTGTCTAGATTTGTATCTAATACCGCTTATGCCGGTGCTAGGGGCCGTGTGGTCATACCATCCAAGTTGCCACATGAACAGGTACAATAAAAGCATACCTGAGATACAACACATACCACGAATCGTTAGATTCTTGGTATGTGCTTTAGAATAGGTTAACCGGAAGACTATACTGTGAAGTCATGTGGCTCTGTCAGTATGTCGGCACCTCTTCCCACTTCCCTTATATGTGTTGTAATTTCAAATTCCATGATTTTCAAGGATTTTCCATGTTGTACCCGTCATATTCGTTCTTAGGTGTATTCTCGGCTGCTGTTGTCCAATAAGAAGCCGCCCTTTGAGAAACAACAGAGCTCGGAGCTGTGGGATGCAGCTCGGAGCTCGGAAGTGACGTCATCGCACGCACCAGCACGCACCTGTGGTGCACCTGCACCCTGGTGTACCCTATGTCCTACGGGTGCAGCGCAGGTGCGTGCGAATGCGTGCAATACCTCACACGATCCAAACGGACCGCTATGGGTCTACCTAGATCTCAAAACGTCCATCTCGATCTGCCTGCCTACTGCGCATGCGTCATGGGAACTTTTCAACGTTTCAACAAAAGTCAACGCATGGCCTCCAAACCCCCCCCCCCCCTCCCCCCCGCATGGTGTTCTACAGCTCGAGATAATGAAAGCAAGGGGCAAATGTCCATGAGTGGGTTCCCCATTGGGACTAACATTGTCCACTGCGTCGGAATGGACCTAACATGTCCACCGCAAGCCTGTCTGAACCTTTCAACGAAACTCAACCCATGGCCTCGAGACCCCTCTCATCGTATTCTACATCGCGAGGCAAAGAAAACAAGGTGCCACACCCCACAGTAAAATCTTTCCCCCCTAAAAATGACCACCCCAATACCCTTACCCCAAACATGCATTCCCCAGAGATTAACATTGGAAGTCACCGGGGTCTTATGTAAGGGCAGATAACTCTTGCTGGGCCATCACGTGACAGGAAGTGACATTTGACCCGAACGTGACCTTTGCCCCGTGATCGGATGTGACGTCATAGTGACGTCAGCTCAACGTGACGTCATCAGCCTCACACTTCAACCTCAATTTTACGACAGAATAAGAGTTTTGAATACTACTCACATAGCTACCACAGTTCGATCTGCGTAGCTAAGGAAAGGAACCGTGCGAAGGGACGATGTCTTGGCCCATACAAGCACCATGTGATTGAAGAAGCAAATCTTTGAACGAACATGGAATCCGACACCCCGTCATCCACCCTATACAACAGCGAGGACAGCCCACAAGACACAGGCATTGCTTACACTGGAGTCTCGGAATCTTCCACCGTGGCCACGAATCTTCCACCATGGCCTCGGAATCTTCCACCACGACCACGAATCTTCCACCTTTGCCCCGGAATTTTTCATCATGACCACGAATCTTCCGCCATTGACTCGGCATCTTCCATCATGAATTCGAAATCTTCCATCATGGACTCGAAATGTCCCATCATGGACTCGGAATGTTCCACCATGCATCGAAATCTTCCATCATGGTCTCCGAATCTTCCACCATATCATCGGAATTTTCCACCATGTTCCAAATTACCGTTCGTCAGAGCAATAAAGTTGGGAAAGGTCTACTAGCCGTGTTTTATAGTACTGAATAATGTAAAACGGGTTCCACGCATGACAATGTGGACATAAAATCGATATTTTTGAAAATGGGAAAGTTGATCTGCAGACCGAAAATTAATCACAATTGGTTAATCATTAAATAATGGCGATACATCTTGTTACTAGAATATGACCCCTTACTTATTCATGGCTACCATGGCTGCCAACACTTCACAGGGTGAACAATCTCTTCACACATTTATATAGCAATTAATTTTCTCCATGGGACAAGAACGTTTATTGCGCAATAATTTTAGTGTAGAATATCACACTCTGGTTGCCACAATCACACTACGTGTTATAATATAGCTATGTAACACTGCTATAAATCAAACACCTCGTGGGCTAGTTTTTCGAAATCGGTGGGAGGTTATTTCTCTTTAAATGGGAGAGCTAGTGCAATATGCCGGACTTCTTAGTCCACACGGTTCCAATAATGGGAAAACGCAATCTTAATAAATTAATATCCTATCAATGCTCCTCAATCGTACATGTCGCTATATAGGATCTTACGTATTTCAATTGAATTTGATGTTCTGAGCGCCCATACCATGGATATTTAATAGCATTGTGACATCCTGGTCGCATCTGGACTCATCCATTTGCAGTCAGGGAGGGGAGATAGGTTCACTGTGTCCATTTACCCCAATGTTTACACCAAAGATCAGTCCATATATTAACCCTGTATTATGGCGCCACAATGTCGGGACCGAGGCAACATGAAAAGACACCTCGCCAGCCATTCGGAACTCCCGAGCGGAAATCTACGAAGGGGACTGATTCTACGCTCGGGGGACGACAACATGAATTTCCTATGAATCTCCAGATGTGACGCGCCGGAACGGTTTAATACGCATGGCTCCGAAGCCCAATCACTCTAGCGGAAGCCTTAATCCCCGACCAGCAAATATTTCCCTGCGAGTCTCTGATTTACGTCAGATGTTCTAAAAACTGCTTATTCTTTTCATTCGAAGCACGTTTCAATAGAAAATCATCAGTTTAAATGGTACACACGCCACGTATTGGCAAGATATAATTCCCGTGACGTCACTGACAGTTCCCTGACAGACCGAAACACACGTGACCACGCTCTAGTCCAATATGGCGTCAATGGCCTTCGAGGGACATCTCAAACCGGAGATCCCCGAGAAGTTGCGAATGCTCGCCAGCGAGCCGGCTAATTCGGTTGAGCCAACCAAAAATTCTTTGTCATCAATGTTCCCTTCAAAGCACTATGAAGCGTTCTCGGGATTGGTTAACACGCGAGTTATTGCAAGCCTGTTAGATCCTACAACCGACAGTATTCAAATGGGGAGCAGATAGGATTTAATTTTAATTAGATTGGGGAAAACGAATCTACATGAACGTATTTGTTTTTGTATGGGGTGAGTGAGTGAATATAATTTAACGTCGAATTCAACAATTTCAGTCATATCACGACTTTTGGTTGCCATTCCTTTTCACACCCGGAAACCACACGGGAAGGGTCCTATTCTTTTTAACATGCGTGGGGTCCTATTCCTTTTCACACCCGGGAACCCCACGGGTGCCCCAGTTAGTCGCCTCTCACGACAAGCTCTCCGAGTCGCTGAGGCCTATTCTTACCATGACCTGGAGTGTGCACAATGAAATCATTATGGTTCTTAGTTTGGTTCCACCTGTCCCAGAGATACTCGCAAGAAAACACATATGAACCATTACTGATCAACAGATATGACATCTTCACATTTCAGGTTAAATACTACACTAACGTTTCAACATTATGTACAGTGTTCCAGCCTTGGCGTGTGAAGATGGCGGTGAGTCGGGTAAGAATATCTCCTAATATCACTTAATATTATACGGTCTCTCGTGATCCCACTTGAATTTGGGTTAATAATTCCCTCGCGTTAGAGTGAAAGTCACTCTCTGGCTTGAGTGAAATAAGTTTTAGAGTGTATGATATAGACTTAACCAACGTATTCATCAAGTTGGCACGGTTGAAAACAGTATGAACAAAAAATTCTCGTGTAGTACATATACACTTAATACTGCACTATCTCAGTAGGCCTATGCGTAAAAGTGCTGAACAGTAGTAGAGAAAGGAAGACAAGGACCCTTCACGCATGCCAGTAGATACTTCCGGTGTAGGTGCACACTTCTGGTTGCGCATGCATAGGCGGTCCTTATCCTCCTTCCGACTGCGCAACTTCCGTTCATGTGAATTGCGGGGAATAAATATGACATTGTCAGGGTATTACGCAAGTCTGAACGTCAGGAAAGTCGGAACTTGTCTGTGGATTCCCCCCTGACGTCATCAATTTGGGGACAGACAAGTCTCAACATGTGTTGGTAACGTCCGAAACATCAATACCGAGATCTACGCTGGGCGACAGACACGAGAGTTTCACCAAACAAACCTCCTGGACCCACGCATGCGCTATATAGTATGGGGGGTAGTGGATATGGCTGCGTATGCGCACATGGAAGTGGGACGCTCTATCGATAACCAGAGGGGTATGACACATGAAGGTTTCACCCAACGAGACCTCTGGACCCAAGCATGCGGCATAGGGTATAGCGGGTATGGGATTGAGGGAAAGCAGACTAAGGACCTTACACATGCGCAGTGGTGTGTGGCACGCTCGTCCGGGGCGCAACGTTTGGTCACGTGACTTCTGGACTGGTCGGGCAACGTTTAGGGCGTAGGCATTCGATCGATCAGGCTCACGATGTGAGTCATTGTGTTCAATGGCCAATGTGTCATTCAGGATCATTGTACGACTTTAGCCGGTGACGTCACTGTGCACATGCACACTCGGATGTGGGTCATGCGTTGCGTGTGTAGCGTCATGTTAAGGTTCTCGTTGAGTAAAGAACAACTAGGCTAGTGATTTTGTCCGGTAGCCACGTCATTGTGTGCATGCGAGCCGGGGCAGTAGTAGATGCTTCATGTATGGATGGTGGAGATGACCAATGTGACGTTTTATGTGAACAGACATACCACCCCATTGACTGAACGTATTCATCCACGGCATGCAGTGAGTGATGCCACAAGATGTTGTTTTTACTTTATGTCTAAATGTTGATCGTTAGTAAACACGCTTAACTAATATAACTGTGTTAAAAATAAGAAACATAGTGTTTGTGAGATATCATTTACCTATTCAGTGAACAACATTAGAACATCAGCGTAATCCCATAGGCTATAGGTTTCAGTCAGCCCCATCAGTCGAGCGCGCATGCGTATGACAACGTCACTTCCCGGTTATGACATCACTGTCGGGGTAGGGTGTTAAGGCGTTGAGACAGATGTTAAAGCGCGTGTCCACAGGCATTAAGATATCAAGACGGAAGTCCACAGGTGTTGCTGTGTTTCAGTGATCACTGTCAATTGCATGGGATGTGAACAAATCAAAGCTAGCTCTCTCTTTCTCTCTCTGTGGCGTTAAGTTTACCAGATATTACGATATGATGTGGTGCCAGAAGAAGTCTTCTCCCTCATGCGTATATTATCCGACTTATTCTACCCAAACGAGTGTCAGTGTGCCACCATGCACACCACCTTTGGATAAAATATCGCTCACATCTCCCAAACATTTCCTGCGCATCTTGCAAACTGATCTTTCTCTACAACTCCACGAATACGCGTCCCAACGGGCTTACGATGGTCAGGACAATTTACACAGCGATAGACCATCATCCCCGCATGGTATATGGGTGTAGGTTGGCGTCTCGTCCTATGTGCTCATCTGAGTGACTGTGCCCTTTCTCCTGTATCTCTGACTAATGACGTCACAGCCACACGGCCTCCCCATCATGATGATGCGTCCATTGGGGCTGCTTGATGTGGATTGAATCTGCACTTTATACTTTTACACCCAAACCCATACAATCCACACCATGCATATGCGCACCGCCAAACATGCTCCCTTCCTCCACTATTCCCTAGTGCGATGCTCACAATGACGTTATCAGACAAAATAACCATCCCAGTTATTCTCTACCCAACGAGAGCTTCAACATCGGACCATGCATAGCCCACCTATACCCCAAAACTTTGGATCATGACGACCCAGCCATGCGTGGTGACCCGGAAGTCACGTGACCGGACGTTCAGACCCCAGACATGCGAACCACAGGCCACACAGCACTGCGCATGCGTAGGGGGGTCCTAGTCTGTTTTCTCTACTGCTCTCAACACTATTCAATGAAAGTTTTTTTAAATGAACCCAGTTGGTCTCAAAGGTGCCAAACAGATAAAGTCTTGCTTTACTGGCAGACACACGCGGCTGCGTTCTACACCTGGATCCGGATTAAGAATTCTACTGTATTTCGTCCATCAATACAAGGCAAAAATATCAATTTCCGGTAATACATCAGGCTAATTCATCAGGATAAAGCGTATTATTCATGAATACAGATGAGAATATTGCCTGATGTTCCGTAAGTGATACATTTATTGCCATGTGGGAAATCGTTCAAATCATCAGAACGCGTCCCATCATTATATAAATGTTCCGTTTGCATGCTCACATGGAAATGCAGATCGGCCAATCCCCGAATTACAGGGTATTATTTTTTGTAATATTTTCAGTTTTGTGATCATGAGGGATGTTTGGTTTGATGAATTATATTGTGTTCTCGCCGATTTGAATTAAAACTGTGGAAAAGAGACCATCGTAGCGGTTATGTTGACCCAAGCTATACAAATATACACACACAACTCAAATGTCTAAACAGTTTGAGGAATTGCAATCAGAAACAATAAACAATTTGAGGAGTTTCAATCTAGAAGAGTATTGTTTATAGTCCGTGAAGCTAATCTAAATGTGATAGCGATTCAGAGGCCATGGAGGCCCGGGATACGCATTCTGATCTAAGGCACTAGCAAACTAAATGGTATATTGATCACATAGTCTTGAAAAATAACTACCCGAGGGAGGAAGGGAATTTGGCCTAATGTCACACTCAAGTTTGTTTCACTCATATGGTGACAGTCAGTTTGGTTGGTGGAGGAAGCCGGAGTACCCGGAGAGAACCACCACCCTTCGGCAAGTAACTGACAAACTTTCACACATGGATAAGCTGGGCTCGAACCCGTGCCGGTTCAGCGGTGTGAGGCTAGCGGTCACCAGCGAAGCGCCTTAGACCACTCGGCCACCGAGGGCCCTAAAAACACTACTGGTATGGTAGTATACACCGGGTATATGTGCTTATACCCTAGGGATATATACTCAGTGCACAAACCGGTAGTGCTTCTTTTTTCTAGAATATGTGATCAATGAACTATAAGTTTGCGAGTAGCTTAGGTCTTGATGGTTTAGGTAGAAAATGAGGTGGAGTGCATGCCTCACGTGTCTTCATACCATATCAAATTCCAATACTTGTAACTGTGGTGCTCGTGTTATAGACATGGCTTGCTGCGCCACACTATATATATTTAGCATTTGGGATATTGATATATTCAAGACTATACCACATTCTATAATAAATACGAGAAAAGAGAAAAGGAAGGAAGACACAGAGTGAACGGTTTACGTTTTTCAAATGGTGACGTGAAAGTCATCAGTATCATACGTCCAATCCATTAATCCATTTGGGAAAAGTTGGCGATTTCAATTCGTTCGTGATACAAATTACCATGTAGATAATTATCAAAACATTGTCATAGCAACATGGGGAGTGGGGGATGGGAGGGGGAACGGTGTGTTGGGGGAGAGGGGGGTCATACGCATTGTCGCCGACATCATGGGCGTCGCTAGGATTTTTCAAAGGGGGGTCGATTATCATAGCACTTTAGGCGAGGGTCCAGGGGCCGCCTAGGCCCCGGAAGCTCCGGGGTCCTAGATCGCCGGAGATGCGTTCTAAGCGTTTTCCCGGAATTAAATCTGAACATAATGTATGCAGATTTAGGGTTATATTATACAACTCTGGGACCTTAGATGACCTGAGATGCATTCTGAGCGATTTCCAACAATTAAACTAACACGCCATTTGTCAAATATCAGTATTATATTTTATTCTCTTGTCATCTTGAAAACACAATAATAATGCTTTGGGCCGATATATACCTCGTAGGCTAACCCAGTGGCGTCGGAACGTATTTGAAAGTGGGGGAACACTATCACAGCCCAACAGACGGGAGTCCAGGGGCCGCCTAGGCCCCGGAAGCTCCGGGGTCCTAGATTGCCGGAGATGCGTTCTGAACGTTTTTCCGGAAATAAAAGTTATCATACTGCATGTACATTTATGATTCTATTTTCACGATTATTTTTTTCGCAATTATAAGCATGCATCGATATTGAAAACATCGCACCTCATGCCTTCATCCATTTGACGTTCTAGTTATATTTAAAACATACAAAACGATGACTTATAGTTCTTGGGAGGGAAACCAATATGCCTACAGATACGATCCATTCACACAAAGATAAAACAAGGAAATCCTCACAGCCCAACAGGCGAGGGTCAACGAACCGTTTAGGTCCCGGAAGCTTCGAAGTTCAGATCTCCAGACACGCGTTCTAAGAGTTTTCCCAGAAATAAATTTGAACGTAATGTATGCAGATTTATGGTTCTATTTTCAAGTATGTTTCGCATTTATAAGCACTCATCGATATTGAAAAAATCATACTTCATGCCTGAATCCATTTGACTTTTTAGTTATATTTATCACATCAAAAAAAATACATAAAAAAACGATGACCTTTACATCATGGAACATTAGAATCAATATGACAGCGATTCATTTACACAAAGCTAAAATGAGCGATCCTCACAGCCTAACAGGCGAGGGTCCAAGGGGGGTCGTTCGCACCTGACGACCCCCTCCTAACGACGCCCCTGGACATGACAGCGATATATACTGCTGGCAGCTAGCTCTCATGTAGACAATGTCATTGAAAAGAATCCCCGAACAAGCACTGACATCGATACTTCGTGTAAGGAAAGCATTAATTTTCGAGGATTTAGTAGAAATGAGAAGGGCCCTACCAAGACGTATTGTTGATTCCAGACAGGCTATTTTAGGCTTTGTCTCGTTATTCTTACACCAAGTATAAACCAGTATTGACGGCTACATGTCCAAGCATATTTGCTCTGTGAGGCACGTGGCTAAAATTTGAAATCTTGATTTGGCACGAAATGATGATTCTTTATTGAATGGAGCTCTGAGCTGTTCTACAGAAGGGATGTAAATTAAGATTATCCACCGAATGAAACTCAGAAATGTTCCAAAGAAAGAACGTAAATGATGACCCACTGAATGGAGCACATAACTGGTCCAAAGAATGGATGTAAATGATAACCCAATCAATGAGGTACATAACTGGTCCAAAGAATGGATGTAAATGATAATCCAATGAATGGAGCACATAACTGGTCCTAAGAATGAATGTAAATGATGACCCAATGAATGGAGCACATAACTGGTCCAAAGAATGGATGTAAATGATAACCCAATGAATGAAGCACATAACTGGTCCAAGGAATTGATGCAAATGATGACCCAATGAATGCTCATAACTGGTCCTAAGCATGAATGTAAACGATGATTCTCCATTGAACGGAGCTCAGAACTGGTCCAAAGAATGAATGTAATTGAGGTTTCTCTTTTGAACGAAGCTCATAACTGATCCTAAGAATGAATGTAAATGATGCTTCTCCATTGAATGGAGCTCAGAACTGGCCTGAAGAATGAATGTAAATGATGCTTCTTCATTGAATGGAGCTCGGAACTGTTCTGAAGAATGAATGTGAATGATGTTTCTCCCTTGAATGTAGCACAGAACTCGTCCAAAGAAGGAATGTAAATGGTGCTTCTCCACTGAATGGAGCTCAGAACTGTTCTGAAGAATGAATTCAATGAATGGAGCTCAGAAGAATGAATGTAAATGATGCTTCTCCATTATATGGAGCTCAGAATTGGTTCGAAGAATGAATGTAAATGGGTTTCTCCATTGAATGGAGCTCAGAACTGACCTGAAAAATTAATGTAAATGATGCTTCTTCATTAAATGGAGCTCAGAACTGTTCTGAAGAATGAATGTAAATGATGTTTCTCCATTGAATGGAGCTCAGAACTGGTCCAAGGAATGAATGTAAATGGTGCTTCTCCATTGAATGGAGTTCGGAACTTTTCTGAAGAATGAATGTAAATGATGTTTCTCCATTGAATGGAGCTCAGAACTGGAGCGAAGAAAAAATGTAAATGATGCTTCTCCATTGAATGGAGCTCAGAACTGCTCGAAGAATGAATGTAAATGAATGAAGCTCAGAACTGTTCTGAAGAATGAATGTAAATAATGTTTCTCCATTGAATGGAGCTCAGAACTGGTCCGAAGAATGAATGTAAATGATGCTTCTCCATTATATGGAGCTCAGAATTGGTTCGAAGTATGAATGTAAATGAGGTTTCTCCATTGAATGATGCTCAGAACTGTTCCGAAGAATGAATGTAGATGTTTCTCCATTGAATGGAGCTCAGAACTGTTCCATAGAAGGGATGTAAATGATGATTCTCCATTGAATGGAGCTCAGAACTGGTCCGAAGAATGAATGTAAGTAATGTTTCTCCATGGAATGGAGCTCAGAAATGGTCCGAAGAATGGATGTAAATGACACTACGCTGTTGAATGGAGCTCAGAACTGGTCCGAAGAATGAATGTAAGTGATGTTTCTCCATGGAATGGAGCTCAGAACTGGTCCGAAGAATGAATGTAAGTGATGTTTCTCCATTGAATGGGGCTCAGAAATGGTCTGAAGAATGAATGTAAATGATGATGTTTCTCCATTGAAAGGAGCTCAGAACTTACAAAGAATGGATGTAAATGATGATTCTCCATTGAATGGAGCTCAGAACTGGTCCAAAGAATGAATATAAATGATGATGTTTCTCCATTGAGAGATGCTCAGAACTTACAAAGAATAGATGTAAATTGACAGATTATCAGTTAGCTGTTTGCTGGCTGTTGTGTTACAATAAATAATAGTAATCATGATGTATCTTCGGCATGCTTGGGAAGCAATGATGGAACAATTGGATACACTGAAATAGGCAAACTTGGAATTTCTATTTCAGAGATATGGTCATGCTAAAACATATTATATACAGCAATTGTAGAAATCCACCAAATCTTCTTCACAAAGGAAATACAAGTCAGATTGTATGACTATCATTTCAAAATATAATATCAAGTTTCATCTCAACTGCCTTGGTGGACCTGAAAAGCTACTGCAGACTCACTATATTGTACACATATTTAAGCAGATACAAAACCTTCTCCCTCAACTTTAATGGTTCATATCATGATCATCATATTTATTTATATATTTATTTACTTTCATGGCTGACATCATATGAGTATATAAGTATTTTTGCAGAGATGGTTCATGAAATCATGAATCCAAACTGATCTCTTCTGTCTCTTTATTCGTTTCCAATGCAGTCTTCAGTTGCTGTAGACCAGAGCTGGAATTGAGAGAGGATGCCAGTCCAGTTCTGCCCATCTGGATATATTCCAGGCCCTAAGAAGAGGAGATAATATAACTGTTAAGGTGGGAGAAAATAATTCAGTTCTTCATCAACTGACTTGCACATATACAAGAAAGTTATGCAATTATGGGACTAGTAAATAAATGAGAAATATTCATTACTGGAATTCCAACCAGCTCCATAAATAGTATATGGTGACACACCCAACTGACTAGCTGCTCCCCCATTAACAGTGTTGTAAATTGTTCCAAAAAATGAATATTAATTATGGTTGTTCATTGTATGGTGCTCAGAACTGTTCCAAAGAATGAATGTAAATGATGATTATTCATTTAATGGAGCACAAAGCTGTTGCAAAGATGAATACAAATGACGATACTCAGTAGAATGTTGTTCAGAACTCTTCCAAAGAATGAATGTAACTGATGATGATTCTACATTAACCCTTTCTGGCCTGGGCGATTTGGGGTGTATCGCAGCCTGGGGGGGGGGGGGGCGGAAAGTGCCCCCCTATATATTTTCTCTACCACTAAGTCTAGAGTGCTGAAACTTACCACACAGTATCTTGGGTTCAAGCTCTACTGGCAAATGTAAAAAAATCCAAGATGGCCGCCATGATGATGTCACAGTGACGTCATTTTCTCGGAAGTCATTTTTCGGCCTTTTTGGGGTCGATTTTTCGAAATTTTCATTTTCCCGATTTTTCTCTCGAAAAAAATCAAATAAAATATAGAATAATTAGTTTTGCATAAATAAAATACTTTCAATGCCTTTTAGGCTAGAAAAATGTGAAAAAACGGAGCGAAAAGATTGAAAAACACGACTTTCGCGGATACCACATGGCCGCCATTTTGAATTCACCCATGATCCTCTGCCCGGGGGTATATAAAAATAGGCTCAAAATGACCCCAATAAGATAAGCTTTGAAGTCACCAAGTTTCAGCCTCCTCGGTTTTGTTGTTTTGGAGCAGCAGAGAAAAGTTCACTGGGGGGGGGGCCAGGCCAGTAGGGTTGAGGTGAACCCCCTTAAAAAAAAAAAAAAAAAATTCGATATAATTGCTCTATTCAGATGAAAGCGAACGCCCTATGTGCCCCTTTCTCTCATACTGTGATCCCCCTGATGTAGGCCTACCCATTTGATGTGAAAGCAAAACACCACTTATCATATTCTGGTCCTTTGGGACTGAAATCTCATTGTGGCCAAAATACGTTTATATTTTTGGAAATACATACAAACCATTACTAATGTCATCGCCTAATACATAGGTTCTGATTTTGAGACTGCAATATGACCCTAGCTGAATCAGCAGTGAGACTGAAGAAATAGTATTAAACTGCTTGCTGACAGGAATACACTTATGTAACTGGCACTTCAGTAGGCCCACATGTATTACGGTAATTCCCCTAATAATTCAATCACAGGAAGTTAACTTTTCAACTCTAGTATTCAAACACAGAGAAAAAGTAGCATTCCCATTCTTCGTTTAAATTGAAGAAAAGTCATATAATAACAAAATGTGATACTTTGTAGCTGGTGCCATGAAGAATATTTCCAGATATATGCCATCGTATTTACTGTACCTTCCAATGACTTGGCCTGTCCTTCAAGTTATTGTCTCGCAGATCAAACTTTGTCAGTTTAGCCAGTCCAACAATGACATCATCCTCCACTTGTGAAATGAGATTTCCTCTCAACAATAAAGATATTAAATTTGGTAGTGCCATCAAGCATCGAGGAACACATGATAGTTTATTGTGGTTGACGTTGAGGTAGACCAAGCTTACCAGTCGGTCAAATCGCTCAGGAAGATGTTCCAGCATATTCTCTGCCAAACTCAACCATTTTAACTTTACAAGATTTGACATCTTGTCAGGGAGAAATTTTAAACAGTTACATCGCGTTCCCAACTTTTCGAGGTTTGACAAGCGACCAATTTCCCCGGGCAGACTCGTCAATTGACAGTCCACAACCCACAACTGATGGAGCTGAGTCAGATCACCAATTTCACCGGGTAACATACTCAGCGGGTTGGAACACAAGCTTAAGTATTTCAGATTTCTCAGCTGCGCTATTCCCGTAGGTAACATAGTCAACTGGTTATTATCCAGAGTTAGTTCTTCCAATGTCACCAAATGTATGATCTCTGATGGTGGCATCACCAGTCGGTTGTCATTGAGCTGGAGTTTCTCGATATGGCCCAGACTCTTGAGCCCCGCTGGTAGTATGGTCATGTTCCTGTGACTGAGGTTGACTATAGTGTAGCCTCCCTTCTGGGCCCTCCTCACTCTCTCCTCATTCTCCAACATATCCATCATCCATACCAGTCAGTAATCACTCCCACCATCCCTCTGATCTGGAGCTCGGATCTGGCCATATTTAAACTGTTAACACAAGAAATATAATAAGAAAAATTAATAAAACATTTTGAGATACCCGGTACTATATATTAACCTCCCCACAGCGCATGCTCCATTTCGCAGGCTCCATTACCATCCCTGCCACCAATAGCGGGAGTTGACCTTTCCTACGTTGCTATGACGTATAGGGGAAACCAACCAACGCACGGTTCAGTTTGAATCCGGCCGAACAACTCCTTTAGTGTTGCACATGAGCAAACTACGTTTCATATGCTCTGTCCAGATAAACAGGGAAAATTATCTCCAGATAATTCTTTTTAACGCTAGGTCAACAGAGGTATTATGCAGACTTGAAAAGTAATCGAAAAGTTTGGTAAACATCTATTTTACTATATATGATGTCACTTCCGGCGATGTGCACGAAGGCCCCGAATCCGGTCCAAAAATCTGACTGGTGGCTGGGGTGCTATTAGACCCCCAGCGAGGTGGTTGACTACCAGTAAACAGTATGTATCAAACATAAAATATTTGCATGCATCAATCATCTTGGAGGGATTGTCTCAACAGGATTCCTCCCTTTGACAGTTTTCTTTGGAATTTTGCATTATTATTATTATTTTTTTTTTTTTTTTACAGTCTCAAAATTTTAATCTCTGTGAATCTTGTAAGGCCATGGCTGTACTCATTGCCACTGGACGAAATGAATAATGTATCGAGGCAGTAGCCTGTAGGCCCACTGCATCAACACTTGAATGGAGAGGGGTCCAATTGCAGCTGAACTCAGTTCTAAAAATCAATTAAGTAGTCTTCTTGTTACCTGGTGACTGACACAGTGAGAGACCTCTCAGTCTCAGCGTTTAGATATTTGAATTCTATATTTCAGTATGTCACATTGTGTTGCAAAATATAGTTTCTATATATATAATTGTGACAACACCCCCCTCCCCCTCCCTCCGGTCGCTTCCTACGCCGCTGATCGAGAATGTTAACCTGATTTTAATACCCTGTACTTCATAAACATGAATCATGGAATAAACGTTATCAAGAGCCTAGTTTTCGACGCTATGTTTTCAATACTCAATGATAACCAATTGTATCAAACGTAGCTTGTTCAACTATGTATACATGATGAAACAAATATGATATACTAAAATTAACGCTATTATTCACCGTCAGGGGCATCATAAACAGTTCTGTTTTTGCCGGTTGACAGGGAAGCCAAACACTGCTTTACTTAATCCTCTGGTACCAAAGATGGACACCAAGGGAGGTAATGAATAAGGTGTAAAATTCGCACTTACAGTGTGGTGCTGTGAACGCACGATATCGGATGCATACAGAGATGCCGAAACGGGATGAATGGATGAAATTAATAATCTTGTTCTTGTGAAAAATGTTATATCAAATTTGAGCCGTAATAATGTGTTATAAGAACAGGTGTCCATAATGCAAAACCTGATCACACTGCACAGCAGTGTCTCACACCAAACAAAATCCCTACTCAGGTGACATTTCATTTTGTGATATTGACTACGGTGCCAAGATCACAAAATTAATGTCAGTGGGGTTTATCTTGTTGAATTAACCAAACACATGCGTATCTTCGTCAATGGATATGGGTTGGGCTCACTTTCTAAATGCAATATCTTTTTCAAAAATTATTATTCGATACCTTTATCATTTTAATTTTTTCTTCATAATTACTTTCATGCTATGTATCTTGAAGTTTTGTCATATTTATAACATTTTATTACTGCCATTTGTACTAATAACTCTAATTATTAAACTGAAATAAATGAACTGAAAAAACATTAAAAAAATAATAATAAAAAATAACATGGATACCGTACGAACGATTACATCAACGAAAACCAAAAAATAAAAAAAACAACTTCCAAATGTGAATAATTCCTCCAAAAAGTGTATCCCTAGAACGAATTTATCACTTTTAATTATCAAGACGGTTATTTTGTCCAATGTACAGGTCCTGTCAAATATACGAAGGCGTCTACGGGCCATGGCAAGAAACGTTGGTTTGGAAATGTGGAGATAGTAAGTCAAAATTTCGAGATACTAAGTCGAAATTTCGAGATAGTATGCTATATCGAAATTTCGAGATACTATGTCGAAATTACGAGATACAAAGTCGAAATATCGAGATACCGGTACTAACATGACTAAATCGGAATGTCGAAAAACTAAGTCGAAATTTCGAGTTATTAAGTCAAAATGTCGAGGTAATAAGTAGAAATGTCGAGGTACTAAGCCGAAATTTCGAGCTATTAAGTCGATATTCCGACTTAGTATTTAAAAATTTCGAATTAGTATGTCGAAATTTCGACTTAACTCGAAATTTTGACTTTGTATCTCATGAATGTCACGTAAGAGCGTCCGTCACCAATAAAAATGAAAATTCACACCACAATTTTTCTTAGGCCTTATATTAGCATGCTGTGTTTTCGATTTGCTTCCTATAATCACGTGCCAATAACACAGAATATGTATTTTGAGTACGAATTGTTGTTTGAGTCTTGAACCACCTTACAGGCGTACCATATAAAACATCTGCAGCGAGGATATGAATTTGACAGGAACTGTATACATTGGACAAAAGAACATTTCAGTTTTAATTTTATAATCAGAAATAATAAATTCCGCATATAGGAATATTTTTGTTTAGAAAAATAAAACTCTTTTACTGGGAAGATTTAAAATGCGCACTCGTGATTCTGTCACGAAACTTTTGTGATTCCGTCACGGGCGAGATTTAACCCGGTGTGATTAAGCAATCACAGTTTTCTCACGGAGAAAAAAATTGTTATCATCCTTGGATACTCTATTCTAGTAGGAGATGGTAGTTAGAATAATCAGATCAAAACAGAGCAGCAAACAAAGTAGACAAGCAACACTAGTCAAAAATTTCATTGCGATTCCATCACAGACATTTCCAAAGATTATATAACGAAAAATCTGCAATGTTTCGGAGGAAATTATACTTCATTTGAAAATTGACAGCAATAAGTAAGCGATAAGACGTGATATCGAAATTTCGACTTAGTATCTCGAAAATTCGACTTATTTGATCGATATTTCGACTTTAGTAACTCAATATGTCGACTTAGTGTCTCGAAATTTCGACGTAATATCTCGAAATTTCGACTTAGTAGTATCTCGATATTTCGACTTAGTAACTCATGTATTTGTTTGCTAGTAGTAAGAAGACAGCAAATTCATTAGTACTTTTGAGAGTGAGGCGTGAGGGGATGACGTCGCATCCGGTGACGTCTCGTCCGTTGCGAGGTCACTTCCGCGTCAAAGGTCGCATCTGGGTCAAAGGTCACTTCCGGATACATGTCCGGGTCACCTGAATTTCGGTGTCGGTCGGCGCATGCGCAGTCGGGAAATAGTAGAAAAAGGCATTTTGTTCGACATTTTTTGATCGCGGTGGGCCATACGTGGTCCGAATGGGTCGTGTAAGGTATCAGTTTTGAGCGCTCGTGAGAAAGCGTCCGACTGAACAGGTGTGGACTGAAAGTAAGGCTATGGCGCGCATGCGCAGACATCGAATTGTGAGAAAAGGGCATTTGAATGGACGTTTTGGAGTCGAGGTGGATCATCCGTTTTCCGAATGGATCCTGTGGGGTGTCCCATTGAAGCTGTCGCGAAGTAGCGTCCGACTGGACTGATGTGTAGGGGAAGTAAGGTTATGACGCGCATGTGTAGTGGATAAAGTGTATTTGAATGGACGTTTTGGGGCAGAAATGGACCATCCGTGTTCCGAATGGATGGTATAGGCTATCTTGTTGAAGCACTGGTGGGAGAGCGTCCGACTGGATGAGTGTGCAGGGGAAGTGAGGCTATGGAGCGCATGCGCAGTCGGGCAGTGGTAAAAAAATGGCATTTCACTGGACGTTTTGGAGCAGAGACGGGTCATCCGAGGTCCAAATTGGGCGTGGGTGGTATCGTATTTAGGCTCTTATCTGGTAGAGCCAGAGTGGGGGTGAAACGCATATACGCACTGAGGCTATACTGTCCATAGATCGCCATGGCTGCAGGGGCGCATTTGCAAGTTCGCCTGTTGTAAGATATCCTTACAAGCGTCTGGTCCGTCATTCATAATTCAGCCGTCGTCCATTAGAGAATATCCGCGTCCATAATCCAAAGACCTATTCCATGTTCCATATAACAGTATTAGCATCAAATTCAAAAAGACAATCATAGTATACATAAACATAGGCTTGTTTCCTGCAAGAGAGAAGCGGTCAACCGTTTTCAACGATGCCGGCAAGACATCATGATGTTCCAAAAATATCAAATCCGTATCGCTGATCAGTATTCTTAATCCATAATATTCGTTGTAAAGTCGTCATCTAAAGAATGATGTATCTCAGTCACGCTTTGATTGTGACTGTTCATATGAGTACCATGAGGATCTTGAAGTACATGGGTTCATACGGCCCCTAGCCCCGGGTTAAGCGGAATTAGACAAGTTACGAAACGTAACGCCATAGATCTTGCACGTTACGCTCGTATTTTGCTATCAGCATGCGATATGTATCGCCAAATTTGAGAAACTTTGAGTGGAGGCGCTTGGTGGTGTAGCCCTGTTTTATAAGTTTCTGCAACAATGTTTTGTGACGTTGATTAAAATCGTCACATTTAACACAGGATCTAGCAAATGCTACTAGGCGTGATATGTATACGCCATATGCAGGTCCCACTGGAATATTACTGTCCAGAAAGGGATAATTTACGATGTCGAAATTGTAATCATCTCTTTTGTCATACAGTCGACGAGAGAGAAGGACCGCTTCATTTTTATAGAGATATAGGTCTAAATATGATGTGCCTATAGGGTTATCTGTAGTTTCCTTCAAATCCAGTGACGGTGGATATATATCCTTCACTGCATCATTTATATAGCGATTATCCACAGCGAGAAGATCGTCTATATAGCGTTTGGTGAATGAGACGGAACGGGCTTTGAATGGATCGGTTTTTAAGAGCTCCTGTCCGACGTCCTCGATCGCTGCAGTTTGAGTCCCAAACCACCTTAAAGGCCCAAAGGTAGGTTCTTCCTCACTCAGAGCAAGTATAAGCCATGTTGACGATTGAACGTCGTCTGTGGACGTTTTTGTGATACGCTTGCTTTTATGGAACGTAACGACCGCCAGCGCCAAGCTTAACGCCCTGGTGAAATAGCTCACAAGCTTTGATGGGTGTAGATATTCCATGGAATTGACACTAATTCATTGAAATGCAGTGACGCCCGTCATTACGCCTTAACGCCCGTCTCAACATAGCTTATACTTGCTCTGAGTACGAACGCACGTTCACCAGACATTACGATAGATGCAACATCAGAGGAATATACATGGGATTGAAGACACCGCGACACAAGAAGCCGATGCAGATGCTGAGAATATACCAGCTGATTCTGAGAGTCCGACGACTGATACCGAAACAGAGACTGCTGAGAGTTTATCTACTGATACGGAGAGCTTGACATCAGATAGTCAGTCTACATCACAGGGAAGCCTGTATGAGGAAGAACCTACCTTTTGGGATCGTATTGTGACAGCAGCTATTAATAACCATGCTGCGGCTATCGACGACGCCGGATAGGATAAGTAACAAGAGGCGTACATCAAAATGGGTTCCTTCATCAGGAAAACAGCCATGGCGATCTGGCAAAATGCGATCAAAATGCGCAAACATCTTTTCCAGAATATGTAGCCGCTAGAGTATCTCGGCCTGTGCGACGACGATTAGAACAAATGGATCAGAGCGAACATTGCCGAGGGTTGACGCAACACCAAATGGCGGCTTATGATCGGACAAGAGCAGCCGAGAATACATCGAACGGTCAAAAAATAATACGACAGATGCAGCACCAAATGGCGGCTTCTGATTCGACAAGAGCATACTTGAATTGTAAACATATCCAACACGGCTCCCCCAGCTTGGGTATGATGTAACATTGAGGACAATAAACTATATGAAAACTTGTGAACGTGTTGATCTTTCTTTCTCTTCTTTGCCTGCATCATGGCGTCGAGAGGTTGGGATGGGCGTTAAGGCATTAAGATAGGGTGTGAAGACGCTACGATAGGCGTTAAGGCGTTAAGATGGATGTCAATGTGTTGCGTGGGAATTCCCCTTCTCTTGTGCATGTATTGCAACGCAAATAGCCTTGAAGTTCCTGTGACATAATTAGCATCTCCAAATGTGCGCTTTCTCTACTACACCTCAGTGCGTATACACATTTCACCCCCAGTCTGTCCCTACCCGATAAGAGCTTCAATAGGATACCACCCACGCCCCATTTGGACCACGGATGACCCATCTCTGCCCCAAAACGTTCAATCAAATACCCCTTTTCTACTACTGCCCGAATGCGCACAGTAGTATAGGAAGTGCATTTCGACGCAACGGCTCCGCCGCAAGCATGCGCGGGAATCGCCGCAACGTCACTTCCGGTTTCTAGACCAAAAACCACCTCCAACACAAGAGAGCTCCCCGCAAATTTCACTATAGTTCCGGCACTTCCGGTCACGTGACATCCGGGTCACGGGGCATGTATTCCTCCGCGGTGATGCGGTCTGGCAGTGACGCGGTCGTGGTGAGAAGCTTCCGCGGGCAGAAAGTAGTCCCGAGACTTCAAATACGCTGCGTCTTAATCTTCGGTCATCTCCGGCAATCTCCGGTCATCTGCGGCAATGCCCGGTTATCTCCGGCAATATCTGGCTCTCTCCGGGCCAATAGATAGCATTTATCTGCCTTTCCGAAGCATCCATGGAATGTGCAGGGTCCCCGACAATATCGCCATCTATGTGCCCATGTTAAATGGCCAGAGGGGAACCCTCAGTTTCTCCATACAGGTTTCCCCAAAACCGTATTGGCACGAAAAAAATACATGAAACCATGGGAAGGAAGATTTATAGTAATAAACATAATCTATAGGTGTTGTACCATGTTATTGTGACCAGTCTAGCATCAGTGCGACCCCAGGATCGAGCGTTTATTGTCCAGTTTGCACAATGAAACAAAATGGCGGCTCCGCTTGCTGTGGGGATGCCTTTTCGACATCACGGCATCGATCGTGCTGCCCCCTAGAGGCAGGCTGGGATAGTGGGTGTATGTAAATTTAGGATTTGTCCCGAAAATATAAAAAGCGAAACACGGACTCAAAATGAAAACCTCAAAATGTCTTACGGAAGAACTTGATGCTAAAGGTCACATACCGTACAGACATGTATCCACATGGGATTTCTCGACTCTCTATACTACAATCCCTCATCAGGACCTTATTGACCGTATAAGTTCATTAATAGTATCTGTGTTCAAGAAAACCGATCGTAGATATATTAATGTCGGAAGCCATAAAGCATTCTTTAGCTCGACTACATACAAGAGATATCATTCATGGGATGTTTCTTTGTTTATAGAGTTGCTCGAATTTCTCATTAAAAAGATCTATGTGAAATTTGGCAACACAATATATCAGCAGCATATAGGTATTCCAATGGGTACTAATTGTGCACCCCTGTTGGCTGACCTGTATCTGTTCTCTTATGAATATGACTATATGCAGGCGCTTTCAAAAACCGATCCATTCAAAGCCCGTTCCTTCTCATTCACCAAACGCTATATAGACGATCTTCTCGCTGTGGATAATCGCTATATAAATGACGCAGTGAAGGATATATATCCACCTTCACTGGATTTGAAGGAAACTACAGATAGCCCTACAGGCACATCTTATTTAGATCTCTATCTCTATAAAAATGAAGCGGGCATTCTCTCTCGCCGACTTTATGACAAAAGAGATGATTACAATTTCGACATCGTAAACTATCCCTTTCTGGATAGTAATATTTCAGTGGGACCTGCATATGGCGTATCCATATCTCGCTTAGTAGCATTTGCTAGATCCTGTGTTAAATGTGATGATTTTAATCAACGTCACAAAACATTGTTGCAGAAACTTATAAAACAGGGCTATTCCACCAAGCGCCTCCACTCAAAGTTTCTCAAATTTGGCGATACATATCGCATGCTGATAGCAAAATACGAACGTAGCGTGCAAGATCTATGGCGCTACGTTTCGTAACTTGTGTCTAATTCCGCTTAACCCGGGACTAGGGGCCGTATGAACCCATGTACTTCAAGATCCTCATGGTACTCATATGAACAGTCACAATCGAAGCGTGACTGAGATACATCATTCTTTAGATGACGACTTTAAATGAATATTATGGATTAAGAATACTGATCAGCGATACGGATTTGATATTTTTGGAACATCGTGATGTCTTGCCGGCATCATTGAAAACTGTTGACCGCTTTTCTCTTGCAGGAAACAAGCCTATGTTTATGTATACTATGATTGTCTTTTGAATTTGGTGCTAATACTGTTATATGGAATATGGAATAGGTCTTTGGATTATGGACGCGGATATTCTCTAATGGACGACGGCTGGATTATGAATGACGGACTAGACGCTTGTAATTGCATGGGTATTAATAGCTGCTGTCACAATACGATCCCAAAAGGTAGGTTCTTCCTCATGCAGGCTTCCCTGTGATGTAGGCTGACTATCTGATGTCATCCCATTCTCTTGGCGTTGAATGTATGTGGATATTGAAAAACTCAAAATGTCTTACGGAAGAACTTGATGTTAAAGGTCATACCGTATAGACATGTATCCACATGGGATTTCTCGACTCTCTATACCACAATCCCTCATCAGGACCTTATTGACCGTATAAGTTCATTAAAAGTATCTGTGTTCAAGAAAACTGATCGTAGATATATTAATGTCGGAAGCCATAAATCATTCTTTAGCTCTACTACATACAAGAGATATCATTCATGGGATGTTTCTTTGTTTATAGAGTTGTTTGAATTTCTCATTAAAAATATCTTATGTGAAATTTGGCAACAAAATATATCAACAGCATATAGGTATTCCAATGGGTACTAATTGTGCACCCCTATTGGCTGACCTATATCTGTTCTCTTATGAATATGACTATATGCAGGCGCTTTCAAAAACCGATCCATTCAAAGCCCGTTCCTTCTCATTCACCGAACGCTATATAGACGATCTTCTCGCTGTGGATAATCGCTATATAAATGACGCAGTCAAAGATATATATCCACCATCACTGGATTTGAAGGAAACTACAGATAACCCTACAGGCACATCGTATTTAGACCTATATCTCTATAAAAATGAAGCGGGCCTTCTCTCTCGTCGACTGTATGACAAAAGAGATGATTACAATTTCGACATCGTAAATTACCCCTTTCTGGACAGTAATATTCCAGTGGGACCGGCATATGGCGTATACATATCACGCCTAGTAGCATTTGCTATATCCTGTGTTAAATGTGACGATTTTAATCAACGTCACAAAACATTGTTGCAGAAACTTATAAAACAGGGCTATTCCACCAAGCGCCTCCACTCAAAGTTTTCAAATTTGGCGATACATATCGCATGCTGATAGCAAAATACGAGCGTAGCGTGCAAGATCTATGGCGTTATGTTTCGTAACTTGTGTCTAATTCCGCTTAACCCGGGGCTAGGGGCCGTATGAACCCATGCACTTCAAGATCCTCATGGTACAGCTCACCAATCGCCAATGTACGAGTTGTCACAGCGAAACAGCTCACCAATTACCAGTATACGAGTTGTCAGAGCATTTCCGTACTAGCTCTCTAGATTTGTATCTAATACCGCTTATGCCGGTGCTAGGGGCCGTGTGGTCATATCATCCACGTTGCCACATGAACAGGTGCAATAAAAGCGTACCTGAGATACAACACATATCACGAATCGTTAGATTCTTGGTATGTGCTTTAGAATAGGTTTACCAGAAGATTATTCTGTGAAGTCATATGACGCAGTCAGTATGCCAGCACATCTTCCCACTTCCCTTATATGTGTTGTAATTTTTACCTGTATATGGCGAGATTCTGCTGGTGGACGTTTCGTCCCCGAGGCCCGCCCCTGACCTTTTGGTCTTTGGCTAGCGGTGTTGGCATTTGTGGGAAGTTGATGCTGGGTCGACATCGGGCCTTGATTAGTCTTTTTTATGTTAAATGCCGTCATTTTCATCTGACGACGACGATACAGCTCACCAATCCCCAGTGTACGAGTTGTCACAGAGACACAGCTCACCAATTACCAATATACGAGTTGTCAGAGCATTTTCCATCATAGCTCTCTAGATTTGTATCTAATACCGCTTATGCCGGTGCTAGGGGCCGTGTGGTCATATCAATCAAGTTGCCACATGAACAGGTACAATAAAAGCGTACCTGAGATACAACACATATCTCGAATCGTTAGATTCTTGGTATGTGCTTTAGAATAGGTTTACCAGAAGACTATTCTGTGAAGTCATATGACACAGTCAGTATGTCGGCACCTCTTCCCACTTCCCTTATATGTGTTGTAATCGCTATGAACAGTCACAATCAAAGCGTGACTGAGATACATCATTCTTTAGATGACGACTTTTTACAACGAATATTATGGATTAAGAATACTGATCAGCGATACGGATTTGATATTTTTGGAACATCATGATGTCTTGCCGGCATCATTGTAAACTGTTGACCGCTTCTCTCTTGCAGGAAACAAGCCTATGTTTATGTATACTATGATTGTCTTTTTGAATTTGGTACTAATACTGTTATATGGAATAGGTCTTTGGATTATGGACGCGGATATTCTCTAATGGACGACGGCTGAATTATGAATGACGGACCAGACGCTTGTAATTTACACCTAATCCAGAATACGGGGGGGGGGGGTGCCTGTATGGGGTATTGGGGTGGTCATTTATTTTGTGGATTTTACTATGGGTTGTGGGGTTTTGATTTCTTCGTCTCACTATGTAAAACACGATGGGAACGGTCTAGGAGTTAAGCGGTGAAATTTTTCGAAAAGTTCACGGAGTTCTGGATAGGCCCATAGGCCTACTGGCTCAGCGGATAGGTCCAAACTGAGCAATTCACACATGTTCATTGCGATATGGGTTGTGGGATCTTGATTTTCACGTCTCACCAAGTAGAACACGATGGGCAGGGTCCCGAAGCTAAGCGGTGAAATTTTTTGTAAAAGTCACTGTGCATGCGTAGTGGGTAAATAACGCTGGGTGGACGTTTTGTGGTCTAGGTGAGTCCCTAGTGGTCTGATGGTGTCGTATGAGGTCTTATTTTGAAGCTCTCGTGGAGGAGCCTCCGAATGGACTAATGTATCGTCCGTTTTCAATATTCTGCGCATGCGCAGTCTAGCCGTAATATAGAAAGCAGGCATTTTGGGGGTGCGTGGGGGTGTGTTTGGGGTAGAAATGGGCCACTATTGGTCCAAATGGGTCGTGGGAGGTGTCAAAGTGAAGTTTTTGTGGGGTAGAGTCAGAATGGCGTGTTTTGTATTGCAAGTCGCGTCACGTGTGCAGTTGGGTGTAAGTAAAGTGGTCATTTTGGTAGTGCTTAGAGGTGTGTTTGGTGTAGAGATGGACCATCCTTGGTCCGAATGCGTCGTGGGGAGTGTCATCTTGTAGTTCTCGGGGTGCAGACCACAATTTGAGGGATGTTCACGTCATCTGTGACGTCATTGGTAACGTCATCAGTAGGAGTAGTAGCGAAAGTAGGCATTTTGGGGGTGTCAAGGAAGGTTTTGGGGTAGAGATGGACCATTATTGGTCCGAATGTGTCGTGGGCGGTGTCATATTGTAGCCTTCGGGGTGGAGACCACGATTTGAGGGATGTCCACAGCATCGTGACGTCATTGGTGACGTCATCAGGACGAGTAGTAGCGAAAGTGTGCATTTTGGGGCAGTGAAGGAAGGTATTTGGTGTAGAGATGAACCATCCTTGGTCCGGATGCGTCGTGTGTGGTATCATCTTGTAGCCTTCGGGGTGGAGACCACGACTTGAGGGATGTTCACGTCATCTGTGACGTCAGTGGTGACGTCATCAGTAGGAGTAGTAGCGAAAGTAGGCATTTTGGGGGTGTCAAGGAAGGTTTTGGGGTAGACAGTGATCATCCTTGGTCCGAATGGATCGTGTGGGGTGTTATCTTGTAGTTCTCTGCATGTAGAGGCATCTACACACTGACCTTTGACCCCTGCGCACAATTTTTATCCGGTATTGTGAGCATGCGCAGGGGTCAAAGGTCAGTTCCGGTCACGTTACCGGAAGCGGAAGTGACCTTATTGAGGTCAACAGGTGTCCAAATGCTCTTGCAGCATACCGGAGGGTGGGGGTGCACCAGGTATGTGTGTGTGTGTGCGCCTGCGTACGATGACGTCACTTCCAAGCAGTGCGGGGGTCTACATTCACTTCCGGTTACGTGGGCAAAGGTCACTTCCGTATGAGCCAGTGGTAGAGTTGTGCCAGTTTTAGCCAGTGGTATAGTTAGGCCAATATGAGGCAGTGGTAGAGTTGTGCCAGTATGAGCCAGTGGTATATTTACGCCTGTATAAGCCAGTGGTAGAGATGTACCAGTATGAGCCGGTGGTATAGTTATGCCAGTATGAGCCAGTGATAACATAATAACATGGTACAACACCTATAGATTATGTTTATTGCTTCCCATGGTTTTATGTATTTTTTTTTCGTGCCAATTTGGTTTTGGAGAAACCTGTATGGAGACACTGAGGGTTCCCCACTGGCCAGTTAACATGAGCAAATAGATGGCGACATTGTCGGAGACCCTGCGCACTCCATGAATGCTTCGGAAAGGCAGATAAAGGCTATCTATCGGCCCGGAGAGGGCCGGATATTGCCGGACATGACCGGACATTGTCGGAGATTGCCGAAGATGACCGAAGATTAAGACGCAGCGTATTTGAAGTCTTGGGGCTACTTTCTGTCCGCGGTAGCTTCTCCCCACGACCGCATCACCGCCAGACCGCATCACCGCGGAGGAATACAAGCCCCGTGACACGATGTCACGTGACCGGAAGTGCCGGAACTATAGCGAACTTTGCGGGGAGCTCTCTTGTGTTGGAGGCAGTTTTTGGTCTAGAAACCGGAAGTGACGTTGCGGCGATTCCCGCGCATGCGTGCGGCAGAGCCGTTGCGTCGAAATGCACTTCCTATACTACGGCGCACCCATCCAGTCTGACGCTTCCCTAAGAGTGCTTCAAATTGACACCCTACACGACCCACTCGGACCACGGATGGTCCATCTCTACCCCTAAAACGTCCATACAAATAACCCTTTTCCACTGGGCATGCGCGCCATAGCCTTACTTCTACACACCAGTCCAGTCGGTCGCTACTTCACGACAGCTTCAAACGAACACCCCGCAGGACCTATTCGGACCACGCATGGTCCACCTCGCCCACAAAACATCCATTCAAATACCCTTTTCCCACAATTCGCTGTCTGCGCATGCGCGCCATAGCCCCACTTTCACTCCACATCAGTTCAGTCGGACGCTCCCACACGAACGCTTCAAACTGATACCTCACACGACCCATTCGGACCGCGGATGGCCCACCTCGATCCAAAAACGTCCACCCAAATGTCATTTTCCTACTATTTATCGACATCGCATGCGCAGATTGACACAGGAAGTCACGTGAGCCGGACGTGACCTTAGACCCGGAAGTGACCTCTGACCCGAAATTGACCTCTGACCAGGATGTGACCTCGCACCGGACATGACGTCACCGGATGTGACGTCACCACCCTCACGCCTCACCCTCAATAATGTTAATGAATTTGCAGTCTTCCTGCTACTTTAGCTGCAGATGTTTTTAAATCCGAGTATTTATCTTTCAGTAAAATCCGGGACGATTATTAGAATTCCAACGTCACGAAATCACGGTTTTGAAGGTACTTTTGAAGCACTCGTTGCAGAAAATTTGTTCAATAAAAGCAGCCTTTCTACGTCTTTTAGCTTAGTTACTGCTGTCAAGTTTTAAATAAAGTACAATACCGTCCGAAATATTGATAATTTTTCGTTATATAATCTTGAGCACCGGCACCCTGGTGTACCCAATACCCTACGGGTTCTAGGATACAGGGTGCACCACAGCACGCATGCGTGCGATGACGTCAACTCCGAGCTCCAAGAGCTTCGAGCTTAGACTCCAAGATCTTGGAGCTCTTATGCGCTCGATGGCGTCACTTCCGGTGGCGTTCAGTGATGACGTCACTTTCATCAAGGGTCAGAGGCCAATGGTCATGTGTGTGCGTGTCATTGGATGGTTGACAATGCGTAAAGGCGTTAGGATAGGGTGTTAAGGCGTTGAGATAAGGTGTTAAGGCGTTGAGATAGGGCGTAGAGGCGTTGGGAAGGGCGTTAAGGCGTAAAGATAGAGTGTTTAGGCGTTGAGACGGGCGTTAAGGCGTAACGACGGGTGTTGACGGGCGTCACTGTGTTTCGATGAATTAGTGCCCATTCCTATTTTAACAGGGCGTTGAAGCGTTAAGCTATGCGTTGCCGGGCGTTACTGTCCAGAAAATTGAAATTTTAGAGTCAATTTTCAATTTTCGTTTTCCGTCTTGCTTCGCGCGCAAACGTGAAAATCGAATATTGAAAATTGCCTCGACTTCTCCGTTTTTCGTGTTTCGATTTAAACTTTGACGTTTTAATGTTAAGTGCGCACGTGCAAGGGTTATGACGTCACTTTCGTTCCGTGGATTGAAAGCGTAAATCGTGTCGCATAGGATTTTTTCTGATTGAAATTGTAATTTAAATTTTGTAGAGTCGTATAGGAGGTGTGGATCATTAGAGACATGGGCATTTCATCAAACGAGATGTCTGGAACCTGACATTCCCACTAGGGTAGTACAGCAGTAGTATAGAAAGCGTAAATCTATCAGCAGATTTTGTTGGGGGGATGAGATGAATGAGGAGGGAGTGACGTCACATCCGGGGCAAATGTCACATGGAGGTCAAACGGCATTTCCGAGGCCTAGACTAGTACCCATCCACTGCGCATGACCCGCTATCGCTAAGCTTGTGGACCAGTATCTAATAATGAAAAGACGTAATGGCGGCCAAATTTGAGCCCATACCTTCAACATGGAGTGTTTTTGAAATGGCTCGATGCGTAGAGGAAGTGCTACAGATCAATGTGAAAACTATCGCTCAAGATATGCGTCTGTTTCATCTTGCTTTAGGATTTGATAACTGATGATGTTAAATAATGATATTCTGTAAAAGATTGTTTCTTTTATCGACCTTCAGTTCGGCCTTGTCAAGAACAGGCTGTATCAGCTTGGCGAGAGTGGCTGTGGGTCCGCGTCAGTCCGTAACGTCACAGCAGAATTTTACACAACGTCACAATACGACGGTATAATGAATTGTTAATCTGATTGTTGTGTAGCGTCACAAATACACGTCAACAGGTCATGACATCGCCGCTACAGTGAAGGTCGGCATTATTAGAAGCCTGTCGTCAATCGGCCCAACGTTATTAGACGACGGCGGCCAGTCCATTCCGAGGCCGAGGCCATCTACAGGGGTGCATGCAAAATTAGGATTTGTCCCAGAAATACAAAAAGCGGAACACGGACTTTACCCCTAAACCATGGGGAATAATATAGAGAAGTGTGAGAGGCCATGCAGGGTGTCATATTGAATCTCTCTTGGAGTAGACTCCAACTACGATAGTGATTTTGTCTGCTTTTACATCCTTCTGTGCATGCGCAGTCAGACAAGTATTGAAAGCGGGCATCTGAGGTGGGGGTTTGTGACTTGTAAGAGAACGAAGCGCTTGGTCGGCGTCGGACCTCATAGGTATTTGTTCTCGATACAAACTTGCATTCAATAAATGCTCCCTCGTTTTGTCCGTTTGTTTACAATCTGGCGGTCACATAGTTCATCATTTTCCAACAGATGACTTGATAGGGCTATTACATCATCGCCCTGAAATAGTTGTATCTAATACCGCTCAAGCCGGTGCTAGGGGCCGTGTGGTTATGTCAATCTATATATTCACATGAACAGCTACAATAAAAGCGTGACTGGGATATAAATCATAACAGGGATCACTTTTGGCTCTTGTGATGTTTCAGATATATGCAGTCAGCAAACTTGTCTGCGGGGTCGTATGACTTCTTGTCAGTACGCCGGCATCGTTTCCACCGCCCTTTTAATATTGCGATTAATTTGGGGTCGAGACGGGCCATCCGTCGTCAAAATATTGCGAGTATGGTCTCATCTTGAAGCTCTCACGGCGTAGAATACGAATTGATGGGCGTGACGTCATCAGTATTGGCGAAAGCGCAGTTTTGTATGTGCACGTGGGACTAAGCGGCTACCTGTACCCCAATGCTCTACCCCAGTGCGCATGTCGACGCATGTTGGGTGCATGGCCATCGTAGGGCAGAGCTATACGTATGAGTTACATGGGATCATATTTAAGCTCCTGATGGAACGCCAAGGAAGACAACTGTTGACCCAGAAATAGAGAGGCAATGGAACCGGTTTAGACCGGTTTGAAAGGGTTCGAATCCGTTTGAGGGTACATTATAGGACCCACCGTCATTTTATCCGTGCAAAGCCCTACTCTGACTGGCTAGAAAGAAAAACAATAACAGAAATTACAGGTCAATTAATTTGTTCCCCCCGTCCATCACATCATACCCACGCCGGAGGAGCCGCTATGGGTGTGTTTACAATTCTCGTAATGCTCTTGTACCGTTCAATCAGAAGCCGTCCGTACCAGGGTCCGACTGTTCTTGTCCAATCAGAAGCCGCTCATGCCTGCCAGTTGGTGGGAAATCATCTATCGCATCCAGTGCAGGGGTCCAGGCTTGTAATTCACGTCTCAAGACTGCTTGGAAGCGTGGGACCTCCTTCTCCTCACACCTCGATGAAAAGCCAGTGACAATTGCTGGAGGGATTCCCGGCTGAAGACGGACACGGAAGTCTGTGATGACCTCGGCCTCGTTGATGGTTGCTAACGCCTCGAGGACATGTCTTTGTCACGTAGGTATCTAGGCATGTGTGATGTCGTTGACTTAAGCTCTTCTGTCGACACCCGGGGCAATGCTTGGGTCGTACGCTGCTCAATGCCGATCGAAGGTACATCAGGTATGTCTGAAGGTAGACCCTATAGAGGTACACGGTGAGCTGGTGCTCTAATACATTAGACACCTGGTGGGCAATATTTCGGAGTCTCTTCCATAGAGGTGGCAGCATTAGAGCCCCTTGATGAGTTGAATACAGCTTCTCCTTTCCGGAATAAGATCCCCACATTCTCCAATGCGCCAATGCATTACCGCACCATTGTTTAAAACTGGCAAATACATCACCGAGGATGTGGAGGTGCATCTCCGTATTAGTCCCAGTGCCGGATGAGGCCTCTATATCATAGAATTTATCCACCAGTTTGTTCCAGGCGATAACGGAGAGTTCCAGGTATTGTTTCCCTTTTTCATTTTCCAGGATGGTGGATGGTCATAGGCGAGTATTGTTAGGTTCGTATGAATGATCCAGCTTTCGTTTCGACCTTCAGGTGGATAATAAGGGTCAGTGAGTGGACTAGCATCGGCGGCTCTCATGGCTTGATGTGCGACCTCGGCTCGGTGTGGAGTATCGCTCTCCAGTATACGTGCATATGAAGGTGTGGGTGGATCAGCGGCAAAATTGAAGTAATTGCTCTGGTACGTAGTCTTGGAGATATAGCTCTCACGACCATCGCCTTGCTGTGAAGGTGCGCCTCTGTCGTTATTGAGTTCAGATTCATTATCGTTGATTATGATGATCGCCATATCATCATGGACTTCTGGGTTTATACCGACAGGTAGGGCTCCATCTATAGTAATATTATTCATGCCGGTGAGTAGGATAGCTTGTGTGACAAGCCTCATTTGGTATGGTAGTCAGTTTGGTAAAAAAAAAATCCAAAACCGCTCGATTTTATAGGATTGGACGATTCTTCACCTGTCGATCAACCTAATTCTCAGTTCCCATTGGCTACTCACGCGATGGCCAATCAGAGACGAAAGAATCATGCCACACTCAGTCTAGGATGGTATTGGACATTCATTCTAGCCCCAATCAAACAGCGCAGATAGAGGTTAGATCACCGATTGGCTGATCGCTCCATCCCCGCTCAGACCAATTCAGTTTCTTTGCCGCACTCCATGACCCACATTAAGTACAGCCCAACTGAACACCAGTGACAGTGTCATGAACCCTCAACCGTCAACCATCCTACTCTATGAACCCACTCCATGCGCAGCGCAGATAGAGCAGCTACGCACTCCATGACCCTGGACCCACTGCTGTTCTCTATGACCACACTGCTGCTCTGTAAGACAATACAGGCGCGCCGTTTGCACCATCCTGACTATGACGGATAGAACAACATCGACTGGATCAAGATTACCACCACCACCACCCACGCACGCACGCACGCGAGGATGAAACTGACGGATGGTGGACGGGTAGCGAACTCCTACCACCCGCTCAACTCATAAGAGAGATGTATCAACGCCACTGACCCGTCAGGGTTTCCACCGTCATGTGTGCGTGCGTGAATGCGTGGTGGTGGTAATCTGTATCTGTCGACGTTGTTATATCCGTCATAGTCAGGCCATGGTTTTACAGAGCAGCAGTGTGGTCTTAGAGAACAGCAGTTGGGGCAGGGGTCATGGAGTGCGTAGGGCTCATAGAGTGGGTTCGTAGAGTAGGATAATTGACGGGTGAGGGTTCATGACACTGTCAGTGTGGAAGTCGGTGTTCAGTTTGGGCTTTACATGGAGTACGGCATGTACACGTGGGTCATGGTGTGCGGCATGAAAATTGAATTGGTCTGAGTTGAGGGGGAAGCGAGCAGCCAATCGGCGGTCTAAACCCTATATGGCTCGTGTCATTGGAGGGGGAGCGAGCAGTCAATCAGTGATCTAAACTCTATCTGGGCTGTTTGATTAGGGCCAGAGTGAATGTCCAGTATCATCCCTGACTGAGTGTGGCATGATTCTCTCGCCTCTGATTGGCCGTCGCGTGAGTAGCCAATGAGAGCTGAGATGTAGGCTGATTGACAGGTGAAGAATCGTCCAATCCTATACAGTTTAGCCGTTTCGGATCTTTTTCACTGACTACCAGACCAAATAAAGGGACCTAAATATAGACAGCCGAGAAAAATAAACATGAAGGCGGACCAGAAGATAGTCCTGACTGTACTGGAAGAGTAGTTATTGAGTTGCCAAAGCGAGAAAAAGTTGAAGCTACAGTACTCGCTGACTGGCTGGACCTCACCAAGAACAAGGTCATTGAAACAATCCGCCAAATTGATAGTAGTACCATTCCCCAAGTAAAACAAGTACTGAGAGACCTCAGTTCGCAAAAAGTTTTAGCGAATCTCCAGAGTACATTCGTCATAGTCCAAGCAAACAACGCTCCAAATAATATAATAAAGTTGCTGGTTGAGGAATTGAGTATAAGCTCACCATCGCCGAATACGTCTAATTACTAATAAACAGCATTTATTCTGGGAGATTTATTTAACAGCCACAAAACGTTTCTCAAGGAAAGAGGTATTTGTCTTCCAACCACTCATAACGATATACCGAAAGTGTACTGGACTCCCAAAATGCATAAATCACCATACAACGCTAGATTCATAGCTGGTTCTAGAAGCTGCACCACCAAGCTTCTTTCAACCCTGTTGACGAGGGACCTTCAGGAGGAAACAGCATTTTGGGAAAGGTATTGCGCTGCTATTTCTAAGAACTCTCGCAGTGAATGCATGTGGATCTTGAAAAACTCAAAATGTCTTACGGAAGAACTTGATGCTAAAGGTCACATACCGTCCAGACATGTATCCACATGGAATTTCTCGACTCTCTATATTACAATCCCTCATCCGGACCTTATTGTCCGTCTCAGTTCATTAATAGTATCGGTGTCCAAGAAAACTGATCGCCATATAATAATAATATATGTACAAAATCAGCATCAATAGACAGGAATATTGACAGACATATATTCAGTAAAATAAAATAGTACTAATCAAACATTTTTCATATATTGAGTTCTAAATCTCCGCACTGAGGAAGCACTACGGCATTCTGGTTTTAGTGAATTCCACAAATTTGAACCAGAGTATGACAGAGACTTTTTGAATAGTTCAGAATGTGGAAGGGGAATTTTCAAATTGTTATTTGTGTGAGAACGGAGAATCCTATGACTAGGAATATTGTTCAAGAAGAGTTCTTTCATATAATGTGGGTAGTGATCATTAAGAGATTTATACACAGTAACAGCCTTGTGGTATTTTACATACTCTTCAATATTTTGCCAACCCCGAGTTTTGAATAACTCAGCTGTAGAAGTACTTTTGGTTTTGTTCAGAGTAAGTCGAGCAGCAGTTTTTTTGCAGTTTATTTACTCGATCCAGAAGATGTTTGGAACAATTTCCCCATATGGATATACAGAATTTAATGTGAGGCAACACATAACCATTATAAAAAATCAGTCGAGTATTCTGTGGGAATAAATTCCTTTCTCAATATGGAAGAAATTTTATTGCAAATGCTGTCCACATGATTTTTCCATGATATATTAATGTCAAAAGCCATAAAGCATTCTTTAGCTCTACTACATACAAGGGATATCATTCATGGGATGTTTGTTTGTTTATAGAGTTGCTCGAATTTCTCATCAATAATATCTATGTGAAATTTGGCAACACAATATATCAGCAGCATATAGGTATTCCAGTGGGTACTTATTGTGCACCCCTGTTGGCTGTATCTGTTCTCTTATGAATATGACTATATGCAGCCGCTTTCAAAAATAAAAACTGATTATTTCAAAGCCCGTTCCTTCTCATTCACCAAACGATATATAGACGATATTCTCGCTGTGGACAATCGCTGTATGAATGACGCTGTGAAGGATATATATCCACCTTCACTGGATTTGAAGGAAACTACAGATAGCCCTACAGGCACATCATATCTATTTCTATATCTCTATAAAAATGAAGCGAGCCTTCTCTCTCGTCAACTTTACGACAAAAGGGAGGATTACAACTTCGACATCGTAAACTATCCCTTTCTGGACAGTAATATTCCAGTGGGACCTGCATATAGCGTATATATATCTCGCCTAGTAGCATTTGCTAGATCCTGTGTTAAATGTGACGATTTTAATCAACGTCACAAAACATTGTTGCAGAAACTTATAAAATAGGGCTATTCCACCAAGCGCCTCCACTCAAAGTTTCTCAAATTTGGCGATACATATCGCAAGCTGATAGCAAAATACAAACATAGCGTGCAAGATCTATGGCGTTACGTTTCGTAACTTGTGTCTAATTCCGCTTAACCCGGGGTAAGGGCCCGTATGAACCCATGTACTTCAAGATCCTCATGGTGCTCATATGAACAGTCACAATCAAAGCGTGACCGAGATACATCGTTCTCTAGATGACGACTTTACAGCGATACGGATTTTATATTTTTGGAACATCATATCTTGTCGGCATCATTGAAAACTGTTGACCGCTTCTCTTCTCTTGCAGGAAACTATCTTATGTTTATGTATACTATGATTGTCTTTTTGAATTTTGTGCTAATACTGTTATATGGAATATGGAATAGGTCTTTGGATTATGGACGCGGATATTCTTTAATGGACGACGGCTGAATTATGAATGACGGACTAGACGCTTGTACTTCCACCAGGAGCTTCAATATGATCCCATGTAACTCATACGTATATTCCAGCCATACGGCGGCCAAGTACCCGAACTCCATGGTGCACTCCAGGGTCGACATGCGCACTGAGGTAATGCATTGGGATACAGGTAGCCGCTTAGTCACACGTGTACATACAAAAATGCGCTTTCTCTATTACTGCTGACGTCACAATGACGTGGACGTGACGTCGTATTCTACACCACGAGAGCTTCAAGATAAGACCCTACACGCCATATCTGGACCACGGATGGGCCGCCTCGATCCCAAACTCGCACCTCAGATGCCCGCTTTCTATAATACTGCCCGTGCGCAGAAGGATGTGAGCAGAAAAATCACTACCCCAGTTGGAGTCTACCCCAAGAGCGCTTTAATATGACACCCTGCACGGCCTCTCGTACTTCCCTGGGTTATTCCCCATTGTTTAGCGGTTTCGCTTTTTATATTTCAGGGACAAATCCTAATTTTACATACACCGCTGTAGATGGTCCCATACACACTTCCCCGGATTATTCTGCATGGTTAAGTTGTAAAGTCCGTGTTCGGGTTTTCACATTTCCGGGACAAATCCGAGTTTTACATACACCCCTGTAGATTGCTCCATACACACTCACGTGGATTATTCCCCATGATTTAGGTGTAAAGTACGTGTTCCGCTTTTTATATTTCCAAATATTAGGACAAATCCTAATTTTACATACACCCGATACCGGAAGTCACGTGTCCCGAAAATGACCTTTGACCTCCAGATGACCTTTGCCTCAGATGTGATGCACCGGATGTGACGTCACTCCTTCCACATTCCCCCCACAAAATAAGCTAAGAGATTTACGCTTTCTATACTACTTCTGTGCTAGCCTAGTGGAAATATCAGACTCCAGGCATCCCGTTTAGTGAAATCTCCATGTCTCTCACTATCCACACCTTCTATACGACTCAAAAAACTTAATCTACAATTTCAATCAAAAAAAATCCTATACGACTCGATTTGCCCTTTGAATACTACTCCGCGAAACGAAAGTGACGTCATATCCCTTGCCCGTGCGCACTTAACATTTATACGTCAAAGTTAAAATCAAAAAACAAAAACCGGTCAAGTCGAAGCAATTTTCAATATTCGATTTTCATTTTTGCTCGAAGCAAAACGAAAAACGAAAATTGACTCAAATTGCAATTTTCGTTTTTTGTTTTTGTAATTCCAAAATCAAAAATTAAAAATTGACGCTCAAATTTCAATTTTTGATTTTGAGAATCCAAAAACAAAAAAACGGAAATTGAAAATTGATGGCCAAATTTCAATTTTAGATTTTGAGATTGCAAAAACAAAAAACGAAAATTGAACTGTGCAAGTTTGCACGGACCATTTAACTGTGAATTTACGGTGTGAATTATGACTGTGTAGTCCGTGACGGAATCACAAAGAATTCGTGACGGAATTACGAGTGCGCATTTTAAACCTTTTCGGTAAAAGCATTTGCACAAGTTCAGGTAATCCCTAAATCCTCGTAACCTATCGATTGATACACTGGCTGGCGAGGATGGATAAAAGAGCTTTGTTAATTACACATTTTCAAGGAAACATTAATCCTGGGATGAATTTAACATTTCTAATTATAAAACTGAGACTCTGAACTGTTATTGACTTTAAAATGGGTCTCGCTTCTTCGTGTCAGTGGATGTATGTTCACATACTTCGCAAGGGATAACTTCCAAATGCTTTGTTGGATTCCTCCGAAATTTGGTATATTCATTCCCTCTGACAGGACGTCAGTTGGTATTGCGTTTTAGCAAGATCTGCCTGAAGGTGGCGCCACTGGCGCTTGTTCCAATCCGTTTAAATTCTTCACAAGCTAAGCGATAACTTTCAAACGCTTTGTCGGATTCCTCCGAAATTTGGCGTATGCATTCCTCGCGACAAGATATTGGTTACTATTGCCTCTCAGCAAGATCCGCCTGAAGGTGGCGCCAGTAATCTCTTGTTCCAATCTTCTCTGCATGTCCGTGGTTTCCATTCAAATTTTTCACAAGCGATAACTTCTGAATGCATTGTCGGATTCCTCCGAAATTTGGCATATGCATACCTTGCGACAAGGCGTCGGTTGGTGTTGCGTTTCAGCCAGATCTGCGTGAAGGTGGCGCCACTGGGTTTTGTTTCAATCGTCTGTGCAAGTCCGTTCGTGTCCGATCCGTTCATGTCCGTTCAAATTCTTCACAAGCGATAACTTTCAATCGCTTCGTCGAATTCCTCCGATATTTGGCATATGAAGTCCTTGTGACAAGTCGTCGATTGGTATTGCATTTCAGCAAGATCTGCCTGAAGGCTGTACCATTAGGGTTCATTCCATCCTTCTGTGGATATTCGTGCGAATTCTCGCAAGCAATAACTTTGGAATGCGTCGTCTGGTTCTTCCGAAATTCGGCATATACATTTCTTACGACAAGATGTTCATTGGCATTGCATTTCAACAAGATCTGCCTGTAGGTTGCGCCACCAGGGTGCTGCAAGCGATAACCTTGAAACACTTAGTCAGATTCCTTCGAAATATCCTAACTTTCTGGGCAATCATCGGATTCTTCACAAATTTGGCATGCATGTACCATACCAGGAGATGTTGCTTGGAATTGCCTTTCGCTTACTTGCACTTACAGGTGGCGCCACCTGGTGGCAAAATCCCAAATTTGTTTCCGGGTAATAACTTGTGAACCATTCATCGGATTCTTCTTAAATTTGGTATGAATATACCATAACATAAGATGTCGCTTGAGATTGCATTTCGCTCACTTCCGCTTAGAGGTGGCGCCACCTGGTGTCAAAATCTAAATTTGGTTTCCGGCAATAACTTAAGGACCCTTCTCGGATTCTTCTCAAATTTGGTCAGCAGATACCATGCCATGAGATGTCCCTTGGGATTGTATTTCGCCCGCTTCTGCCCACAGGTGGCGACGCCTGATGGAAAAATCATATATTTGTTTCTGGGCAATAATTTGACAACTGCTCATCGAATTCTTCTCAGATTTGGTATTCATGTGTCATGTCACTTGAGATTGTGTTTCGCACACTTCCGCCTGGTAGCAAAATCTAAATTTGGTTTCCGGGCAATAACTTGAGGACCCCTCTTCAGATTCTTTTCAAAGTTCGTTTGCCGATACCATGCCATGAGATGTCGCTTGGGATTGCGTTTCGCCCACTTGCACCTACAAGTGGTGACATATGGTGGCAAAGTCTAAATTTGGTTTCCGGTCAATAGGTTGAGTATCCTTCAGATTCTAGTCAAATTTGGTTTGCAGATAATATGCTATGAGATGTCAGTAGTATAGTCTACTGAAAACAGGTCACATTTTCCAGGGAGGTAACTCTTGGTGGCGTTGTTTCTCAAGAGAGCTCCCCGCAAAAAGGAGGTAACTCTTGATGCCCGTGATGATTTTTTGGCAAATTCCGGGTTATCTCCCCTGATTCGAACATTTGCATATTAAATCTATACGGGAAAATGCCTGTATGGGGTATGGATGGTTCGATCGGATCGTATGAGGTATCAATGTTAAGCATTCGTGAAGGGGCATCTGATGGGCTGGGTGTGGGGTTGAAATATCGTCATTCTGCGCATGCGCGGTGGACAAAGGGTATGGAAATAGACGTTTTGGGGTCTAGGGGGGCCACTAATGGTCCGATGGAGTTGAGTGAGGTATCAATGTGAAGCCTATGTGAGGGAGCATCCGATGGGGTGGGTGTGGGGTTGGAATATCGTCATTCTGCGCATGCGCGGTGGACCAAGGGTATGGAAATAGACATTTTGGGATAGAGGGGAGCCCCTAATGGGCCGATGGAGTTGAGTGGGGTATCAATGTGAAGCCTATGTGAGGGGGCATCCACCTGGACTAGTGTCTCGGCCGTTGTCAACATTCTGCGCATGCGCAGACAGGGAATTGTGGGAAAAGGCTATGGAAATAGACGTTTTGGGGTCTGGGTGGGCCACTATTGGTCCTATGGAGTCGTATGAGGTATCAATGTGAAGCATTCGTAAAGGAGTATCCACCTGGACTAGTGTCTCGGCCGTTGTCAACATTCTGCGCATGCGCAGACAGGGAATTGTGGGAAAAGGGCATTGGAATGGACATTTTGGGGTCTATTTGGGCCCCTGGTCGTCCGATGGGGTCGAGTGATGTATCGTTGTAAAGGATACGTAAGGGGGCATCCGCCTGGACTAGTATGACGTGGAACTGACGTCATTCTGCACATGCGCAGTAGACAAAGTGTATGGAAATAGACGTTTTAGGGTCTAGGTGGGTCCCTAGTGGTCCGATGGAGTTGAGTGAGGTATCAATGTAAAGCAGTCGTGAAGGAGCATCCAGTCATGGGTGGGTGCATATAAAAGCGGAACATGGACTTTATCCCTAAAATAGGGAAAACACCTATCAACCCTAGCCAAAAGAGCTAATATCGGTCCCCGGGCTTATTGGGACCTGCCTATCAAGTCAATCGGGTGGGTGCATGTAAAATTAGGATTTTGCCCCGAAAATATAAAAAGCGGAACGCGGACTTTACCCCTAAAATAGGGGAAAACACCTATCAACCCTATCCCAATTTCGGAGCTCCAAGAGCTCCGGAGCTCCGAGTTCCAAGAGTTCCGGAGCTCCGAGTTCCAAGAGCTCCGGAGCTCCGAGTTCCATGAGCTCCGGAGCTCCAAGAGCTCTGGAGCTCCGAGCTCCGTTGGCATTCATCCGATTGGCTGGGTGCCAAGTTTTATATGGGCCGGGTGCCCATTGGCTCAGGCTCCAAGTTTTTCGCTATAAAAAGGGGTTCATTTTGCAGTTCGGAGCTCCGGAGCTCCGAAGCTCAGAGCTCCAAGAGCTCAGCCCAAGAGCTCCAAGAGCTCCGGAAGAGCTCCAAGAGCTCCGGAGCGCCGAGTTCCAAGAACTCCGGAGCTCCAAGAACTCCGGAGCTCCAAGAGCTCCGGAGCTCCGAGCTCAAAGAGTTCTGGAGCTCCAAGAGCTCCACCCCACGGGAGCTACCACCACCACCGGGCGTTGACATCCGCGAGCTCGGAGCTCTTGCATATAAACACACATGCATCTGTGAAAGCTTCATTATACGCTTGGTGTCCGTGGAGACGAGAGGCATGGTTTACGCATGTCACTTGTGTTCGAAGTCATTTTCCACGCCATTTAATCTACGTAGACATTTGCTTTCCATACATAATAATCGTATACAGCGAAGCCATCTCAAGGAACGGAGTCCCGATAACGCGCAAATTCAAAGTACGCGCGAAGAACGATCAACACCTACGTCACACACGAGAGTATTAGAGCATCCCTGTACGATGACGGTGAGCGACCCTACGGGGTGTGGAAAGACGTCCTGGGTGATGAAGTTCTTAGAGGAAGGTGTGGCAACCCCAGCTCCGACACGCGTTGTATGGTGTTATAGCCAGTGGCAGTCCGCCTACGAAACTACGCGATTACAGAATGTGAGCTTTGTCCCAGGAATTCCTCAGGACATAGACGAACCCTATTACTTCGATTCCGAGCAGATCAACGTGGTAGTGCTCGATGATCTGATGAGTGCGGCCAAGGACAATTCGAAAATCGCCGACCTATTCACCAAAGGGTCCCATCATCGCAATCTGTCCGTCATCTATTTGACTCAGAATCTCTTTCCTCAAGGGAAGGCGTCCAGAGATATTGCCTTGAACTGCCAATACTTTGTGTTGTTCTCCAACCCCATCGACAGAGCACAAATCCGTGTGTTTGGTAGTCGAATTTATCCTCAAAACATTGACCATTTCATGCAGGCGTTTCAAGGAGCGACAAGTCGTCCGTACAGCTACCTGTTCGTAGATTTAAAAGTCCATGCCCCCGAAGATCGCCGGCTGACGGCCCACCTGTTACCCGGTGAGGCATCACCACAGCCCCTACACTATCCACCGAGTCCACATCTGGCAGAGCAGCAGCAGCAACCCACCCCCGTACAGCGGGTCCCCTTCATACCATCAGTGCCGGAATACCACCCAACCGTGAAGGACCAACCCAAACCCATACAAGGGAATGAACATAATGTGAACTCGAGGCTATGGAAGGATTTGTTCAAAGAAAGTATGGACGCCGAGCTGGGCGAGATGTTGGAGGCCACAGGAAACAAGTTTCACCGCAAAGGGTATTCGAAAGCGGAAGCCGCAATGTTAGCCCATAATACTTTGGCACCCAGACTAAGACGGGCTTTACGTCAGCAGTATGCCCACCTCCTAGCCCATATAAAATTGCTGGACAAGGACCTGGTCCATATGGAAATCGAAAGAACAGCGTCGATGTTGAAAACCTCGGGCATGAACTGGAAAGCGGCGTATGTCAGAGCAATAGCACAAAAGAAACATTTGTTCGAACGCATCATTAAGATCAAAAGCGTCTCACTATAAACAGACCACACGGCACCAGTCCCCTCATTTCACCATGAGCACTGCAGAGTCCAACTTGTTTGAACCCGACAACGAGGATATTCTAGCCGAAGTGTTACGTCAAGCCAATGTCGATACCATTATTGATACAGCGCAAGGTGAACCCACCGTTCAGCACCAACGCATGCCTTCTCATCTTACCACGCTCATAGATGACATCCAATGGGTGACACGGGTATGTCTTCTGCTGCATAAGAAACAGATAGTACCAGAAGAGGATACCAACACAACTACCCGTGCCCAGAATCTGCTGACCCTGCATGAGGCATTTCAAACCTTTATGGAGACCCAGCTGGAGACGGGAAATAATCTTCTTCAACCTCCAACATCAACGTCCAGTGATGATGGACATTGCATAACGCGTTGAGACAGGTATGGAGACGGGCGTTGAGACGGACGTTATGGCGTTGAGACGGGCGTTGGCGAACGTCACTGCATTTCGATGTATTGATGTCTAGAAAAATGAGAGCATTTGAGCTAATTCACCAGGGCGTTGAAGCGTTAAGCTAAACGTTGACGGGCGTCTATAAAAGGAAGTGTATTGCTAAAACACGCGCAGTCGACATCCAACCGTCAACACGGCTTATACTTGCTCTGAGTGCGAACGCACGTTCACCAGACATCACGATATGATGCGACACCAGGAAAATATACATGGCATTGAAGACTCCGTTGAATCGGATGCTGATACAGAGATTGCTGATACCGAATCCAAGATTGCTGACAGTCTATCTACTGATATGGAGAGCGTGACCTCAGATAGTCAGCCTACATCCCAGGAAAGTGAGGCAGAACCTACCTTCTGGGATCGTATTGTGACAGCAGCTATCAATACTCACGCTGCAGCGATCGAGGACGCCGGACAGGATAACTTACAACAGGCGTACACCGAAATGCGGCCATGCATCAGGAAAACAGCCATGGCGATCTATGAACAGTATACCTTACTACCGCTTGAAATGAAAGGCGATCCCACACACAGGTCCATCATGAAGACCAAGCGTCACTTGGAAGAGGATATGGGGTTACCACCCACCGAGGCCCTGGAAAATGCGATCAGAATGCGCAAACAACTGTTTAAGGACATGCTGCCCGAAGAATATCCAGGCTTGCCCGACGAGGACTAGAACAAAAGGATGGAACTTTCTGAAACGGCGACTTTTGATTGGACAGCCGGTATGACAGATGCAAAGGGCGGCCTCTGATTAAACAAGAGGCTTCTTGAATTGTAAACATACCCAACGCGTCACCCTCAGCGTGGGTATGTTATGATGGAGTGGAAAATAAACTATATGAAAAAACTTGTTGTTGTTGTTGTTCTCTCATCCTTGTTGTTGTTGTTGTTGTTCTCTCATCTGTGTACATCATGGCGTCAAGGTGTTATGCTAGAGTGTTAAGGCGGTCATTGACGGGCGTCACTGCATTTCGATGTATTTGTGTCGAGATAAATGAGAGCTTTTGGGCTAATTCACCAGGGCGTTGAAGCGTTGAGCTTGGCGTTGGCGGCGGGCGTTGCTACAAGATGCCACTTCACACGATGCATTCGGACTAAGGATGGTCCATTTCTACACCAAATACCTTCCTTCACCGCCCCAAAACGCCCACTTTGGCTACTACTCGTACTGATGACGTCACCGGTGACGTCACTGATGCAGTGGACATCCTTCAAATCGGGGTCTACACCCCGAGAGCTACAAAGTGACACCCCACACGACGCATTCGGAGCAATAGTGGTCCATCTCTACACCAAATACCTGCCTTCACTGCCCCAAAATGGCCACTTTACTTACTACACCCAACTGCGCATGCGCAGATTGACGCGATTTGCAATAAAAAAAACACGCCATTCTGACTCTACCCCACAAAAGCTTCACTTTGACACCTCCCACAACCCATTTGGATCACTAGTGGTCTATATCAGCCTCAAAATGTCTATTTCCATACTACGGCCTGCCTGAGCATGCGCAGAATGACGATATTCCTAACACCCATCCACCCAGGCGGATGCGCCCTCACGTATGCATCACATTGATACCTCATTCGACTCCAACGGACCATAGTGGCCCACCTAAACCCCAAAACGTCTATTTCCATTCTCTTTTCACACAATTCCCTGTCTACGCATGCGCAGAATGTCGAACACGGACGACACACTAGTCCATGCGGATGCTCCTTCACGACTGCTTTACATTGATACCTCACTCAACTCCATCGGACCACTAGGGACCCACCTAGACCATAAAACGTCTATTTCCATACACTTTGTCTACTGCGCATGCGCAGAATGACGTCAGTTCCACGTCATACTAGTCCAGGCGGATGCCCTCTCACGTATCCTTTACAACGATACCTCACTCGACCCCATCGGACGACCAGGGGCCCAAATTGACCCCAAAATGTCCATTCCAATGCCCGTTTCCCACAATTCCCTCTCTACGCATGCGCAGAATGTTGACAACGGCCGAGACACTAGTCCAGGCGGATGCCCCCTCACATAGGCTTCACATTGATACCTCATACGACTCCATAGGACCACTAGTGGCCCACAAAGACCCGAAAACGTCTATTTCCATACCCTTTGTCTACTGCGCATGCGCAAAATGCCGATATTTCAACCCCACACCCAGCCCATCGGATGCCCCCTCACATAGGTACCTCACTCGACCCAATCGGACCAATAGTGGCTCCCCCAGATCCCAAAACGTCTATTTCCATACCCTTTGTCCACCACGCATGCGCAGAATGACGATATTTCAACCCCACACCCAGCCCATCAGATGCCCCCTCACGAATGCTTAACATTGATACCTCATACGACCCGATCGGACCATCCATACCCCAAACAGGCATTTTCCCGTATAGATTTAATATGCAAATGTTCGAATCAGGGGAGAAAACCCGGAATTTGGCAAAAAATCATCACGGGCATCAAGAGTTACCTCCCTTTTGCGGGGAGCTCTCTTGAGAAACAACGCCACCTGTCGCCACCAAGAGTTACCTCCCTGGAAAATGTGACCTGTTTTCAGTAGACTATACTAGTGATGTCGCTTGGGGTTGCATCTCGGTTACATAATTTCCGTGCTACACTGCATGGAAACTAAATGAAAGCTCGTGTGAAACACGGGCGAAGAGCGTTTCCCCAGATAATTTTGTAACACATAATTTGGTACTCACAGTGCTTTAGATCTCCCCAATTTGGGCACACCCCCTATTAGGGGTGGCAATTGTTTTTAGGATGGGACAGAGGGTGGGGCACATACCCCTGGAGGATGAGCAATCAGGAATCATCCCTGGTAGAAGTGCCTCTGAGAAGGGATTTCTTCATCAATGGTCGAAACCCAGTGCGAGGCAACACCAACTTTATTTTGCGTTTCATGGGCCCACCGACATTAAAAAATCGAATAAAAATAAAATTTCAAATTGCCACTTCTATATTTCCTACAAAAGTTTGAACATAAAGATTTTAACCCCCTTTTTATTCCTGATTGTATGAATTAGGCTGTTGTATTCTATCTGAAACAATGCCAGCAAATAAAAATGCCAAACAACAAAAAACATATACCTTTCACTATAATTTTTCACTGTAAGTCAGCGAATTGTTGTTGTTGTAAAATGGGCAATAACGACATTCAATGTGCATGTGTAAATTGGGAACCTTCACTGGCTGTGTGATCTATCACTCTGTCTTGGTACCGGGTACCCATATTTCGACAGTGATGCAGTATGTCAGAGCTAGGAAATGGAGGGTGTTTCAACAGCTCAGCCGATACAGCATGGTTTAAGTTACTGTTGAAGCATGAGGCTGTTGGAACACATGCAAAATTCGCTAGATTGTTCTGGAAGAAAAACCACAGCCACAACAAAATGATGACAATGTTAGATTTGAAGTGTATGTTGGCAGTTAACATGTGACTTAACACACCGTTTTTGACCTTGAGAAAATAGGTCAATGTCAGTCATTTTCATAGACTCCAGGTCCATCATCAGTTGCATATGTGGTATCAATTTAGAATGCCTAGCTATATTTCATGTTATATCATAATATACAGTATATAACCCGAGAAAATAGATTCAGTCAACTGGGATAGGCTTCTAGTCAGTCACCAATTGCACAAGTATTATAAATTTGGAGAGCCTGTCTTCACCCCTTTAAAAATTATTGCTAATGCTAAATTTGACCTCGATAAAACAGGTGAAGTTCAGTCAATTTCATTAGGCTTCTGATCCATCACAGCTGCATGTGTGGTATGACAAGAAAGATGGGCAGACAGAGACAGACAAACAGATGACATGGAAAATTCAGTTCATTTTGGGGCATCATTACACACCATCTTCAAAGTCTAAATATTCTGTCAAAATGCACAAGAACACACCATTTTACTTCAATTATAGAGAAGAAAAGCAACCCCGAGTAGGAATCACAATTTTATTCTGTATATTTCGCTATTAGTTATAAGATCTTCAGCAGTGAACAAAGTTACAAACAGCTTCATACGCACAGTATATATACAAAGCATAATGTGATCTTAGCCAATACACAATTATGAATAGGTAAGCCAGTAAATTATATCAGGTTGGACAGATATTAAAATGCTGTCATTTTCAGAAATTGTTAAATCTTAAGCGATAACCTGACAGTGATCTACAAATGGTGTGATTCAGGTGATACAATACACACTCTACAAATGTTGTAACTCGCATGGGAATATACTACAATTATGAAACATGCGAGTTACAACATTTGTAGGTTTTCGTCAGTTCTGATGTGGATTGCCAAGTAAATTATACCTATATTATCTTAAAATGACAGTCCTTATCCAAACTTCATGACATCTGGCAGATGACATGTAGAAATATTCAACGTAGGTAAATACCCACTTTATCACAATACTTTATTCATTTGTGTACAGTTTACTTAGTTCTTACCAAATAAGCAGATTATGTATTGTTTTCATCAATTACAGTGTGTATTGTATCACCTGAATCACACCATTTGTAGATCGCTGTCAGGTTAATTTCTGAAAATGACAGCATTTTAATATCCGTCCAAACTGACTGACATAATTTACTGACTCACCTATTCATAATTGTGTATTGGCTAAGATCATATTATGCCTTGTATATATACTGTGCGTATGGAGCTGTTTGTAACTTTGTTCACTGCTGAAGATGCTAAAACTAATAGCGAAATATACAGAATGAAATTGTCATCCCTAGCTACTTGGAGTTGCTTTTCTTCTCTGTTATTGGAAAATCATCAGTGGTTCCAATGGATTACTTCAATTAGATATACATGTAAAAATTTCCCAGGTGGGATGTGCCATATAGCAGGTATGTAGAAGTTCCACTTCAAAAATCTTTCTACTTTTTCAGCTAAAAAAATAATTATCAACATTTGTAACTATGCTGTAAAAATGCAACGGTATGTGCAATTTCACATCTCGATTTTCAAATAAATTCTGGGGACCTCCACATAAAACAAAAAAAATGAGCATTTACTGAGTGATAATTTGTTATTTTATTCATTGAAAATTGACCAGGATGCATCCCCAGACATCTGGAAGCCCAGAGTTCACAACCACTGGAGACTATGTAATTGGAAACAGGAAGACATTATTATATCAGTAATGGAGAGAGAAATAGCATTGATTCTAGAATGAAGTGTTTACTTTGTTGATACAAACAGTCTAGTAGTCCACTTATAACTGCATTATGCAATAAGTCAAACATTACAGGTTTTATCACCTGAATGATTAACATACAGGCCTACATTATGAGACTTGAAAGGTGAAGCAGAATATCAGTGTTACAGTATGTCTATTTAACCAGAATGGCCTGACTTCAAGTTCACTTGAATCCTTGCAATTTTCCATACTGACCATATTGATGGTAGCATATGTTCTCTGACTGCATTTTCGTTATGTGTGTAAGCAGGGGTTGATGTAGCCTAGATTTAGATATATTTAGCAGACTATGCTGTATGCCACATGTATATGCCAGCGCTAACAGCACCAATGCCCTTTCAATTCATTTTTAAACCATAATGTTAATAAAATTAGTAATTGTAAAAAAGAATGTATAATGAGATATAGTTCAATCATTATGTTGATGGGCTGCAAATCCGTATGGGAGATGGCCCTTCAATTTCAATCCAAAAAGAAAAACAACAACCTTTCAGTCCTTTGAAATCCTTTGTCTGTCGGACAATAAACTTCATGAAATGCCAATAAATTGTGCGATATAAGTTTACTGTCTATAGTGCCACCCAATGATGAACAATATCACGTAGCTACATGATGAAGCAAAATCCCCAGATGTGGCCTCGGGAATGTAGATATTGGACTCGAGTCATGTAAATTTCACGTATTACAAAAAATTGGTCATTTGGCTTACAAGGGATGTGAATTATAACACTGGGAAAGTTATATTCATGTTCAGCACACTCGAATTACTTTTCCCTGATTCAAAGAAGTAAATTTCCATTTTTGTGAAAAAAATCTTATTTTGAGATGCAAAAATGCGCCTCCATGATTTCGCCAACACCACCAAAATCTTGTCAGCTCTTTGCCTATCTCGCAAGATCATTATACTCAAATTTCATGGAAATCAAACATGTTGTTTAGAAGATATGATGTTACACATGTTTACCTGCATTCATGTCTATAGCGCCACCTAGTAACAACCAAATACCACGAAAAACAAGCAGGTGAAATCTAAAGCCCTAGGGAGATTGCACATAAAAGTTCAATGGAAAAAACTTTAATCATGATAATGGTTATGGAGGTTTTGACGTTAAGTCAGAAAATTGAGATTTTTCATTTAAATAGCAATTTGGTTCGCACCAGAATAAAATTATCATGTCGGCAATCCTACATTTATGCTTGGCAACATAGAATAGAAGAATCTTTAAATATTTCTCCAAGCGAATGGCAAATTTCTATTTCACAAAAAACTTTTGAAATGCAAAAAATGTGCCTTTATAATTACGCCAGCTACACCACAACCTTTTCAGCACATTGCCTATCCTTCAAGACCATTGTAATAAAATTTCATAGAAATCAAACAAGTCGTTCAGACGAAATCGTCACAGAAAGGTTTACCTATGCTCTGACTACAACGCCACCTAGTGGTGAGCATCAGCTATCGAAACACAACCAGGCAAATTTCCCAGGCCTAAGGAGATAGCACACAAAGTCTGACCCGAAAATATTTAACGGTTTCAGAGATATTCACGTTTAAAGTCGCGGCGGCGGCGGATCCGGCGGAGCCGTTTCTCATGAAAACATAAGAGTATCCACTTTGTGGAAATGCTCTAATGATACCTCGTGTGAAACACGGGAGAAGAGCATTTCCCCCGGATACATGTGTAACACATAATTTGGTACTCACAGGGTTTAGATCTCCCCAATTTGGGTACACCCTCTCTTTGGTGTTGCAATTTCTTTTGGGATGAGACAGAGGGTGGGGCACATACCCCTGGCCGAATCATCCCTGATACCAGTGCCTCCGAGAAGGGATTTCTTTACTAGTGGGCGAAATCCAGTGTGAGGCAACACCAACTTTATTTTGTGTTTCACGGGCTCACCGACATTAAAACATTTAATATCAGAATAAAATAAGATTTAAAATTGTCACTTTTTTTTCACTACGAAAGTTTGAATATAAAGATTTCAGCCCCTATTTCATTCCTGATTGTATGAATTAGGCTGTTGTATTCTATCTGAAACAATTCCGACCAATAAAAATGCCAAACAACAAAAATAAATACCTTTCAAGATCATTTTTCACTGGAAGTCAGCATTGTTGTAAAATGCTGCTAATAGTACTTAGGCAATAACGACATTCAATGTAAATCGGGAACCTTCACTGCCTGTGCGATCTATCAACGTGCGTCATGGTACCCATATTCTGACAGTGACATGGTATGTCAGAGCTTGGAAATGGTGAGTGTTTCACCAGCTCAGCCGATACGGCGTGGTTTCAGGCACGAGACTGTTGCAACACGCGCGAACTTCGGTAGATTGATCACAGCCACAACGATGATGATGACAATGTTAGATTTGAAGTGCATGTTGGCAGTTAAAAGTATGTGAGTCTGACTTAACATACAGTTTTTGAACTTGAGATAATAGGTCAATGTCCGTCATATTCATAGACTTCAGTTCTATCATCAGTTGCATATGTGGTATTAATTTAGAAAGTCCAGCTATATTTCATGTTATATCATAATACAGTACATAACCTTGAAAAAATAGGTTCAGTCAACTGGGTTAGGCTTCACTCCTTTAAAAATTAATGCTAATGCTAAATTTGACCTTGATAAAATAGGTGAAAGTCAGTAAGGTTTGTTAGGCTTCTGATCCATCACTCTTGGTGTGACAAGAAAGATGGGCACGCAGACAGACAGACGGGCGGATGCCACGACAGACGACACGGACAATTCAGTTCCATTTTAGGCATCATTAGATATTATCTTTAAAGTCTAAATATTCTTTCAAAATGCACCAGAACACACCATTTTACTTAAATTAGATATACAAATTTCTCAGGTGGGACGTGTCATATAGCAAGAATGTAGAAGTTCCATTTCAAAGATCTTTCTACTTTTTCAGTATAAAAAATGGTTAACAACGGTTGTAACTATGCTGTTAAAATGCAATGGTAAGTCCTATTTCACATCTCAAGTTCAAACTAGAACTCGTGGACTTCGAAAGACTGCCGTTGTCTGTGTGATTTTATGGTTTTGATGTTTGACTGTGATCTTTAGAAATACATAGTTTTTCCTATTTCCCAAAATTTGATCATGTGTATAGGTTGTGTTATGTGTAATGCTTTAGTTACCTTTGACAGTCCTAACAGGATGAAAGGTACGAAGCACAATAATTTGATAATTTATCCCATTAATTAATTTGATGCTTCAGAGAAAATTTTAATGAAAATCAGAGCGTCTGAAGTCCACCGACATTGAAACTACTGATTTGGCTTGGAATCTTAACAGTCAGTACCCAGCATGGAAAGCAATCTCGAGTGATATCCTCGTTATCCACATACCAAATCTGCAAAGAATCCGTTCAGGTTTTTGAAAGTTACCGTCCAGAAGTAACTATTTTTTTACTTGTCTTCCTGGTACTTCAGCTTGTCACCCCTTTTGAAATTTTTTTTTATCACCATGCTGTCATGTATTCCAACTAGTTTTTCCATTTTTTTCATGCATTGTAGAATTTGAACACACGTTTTTCTTCCCTCGATCGGGAGACGTTGACGACACTGACAGATTTATCTCCTTCCTCTAGCTCTGCATTGCCAAGATCAACGTCCTCACTTCATGATGTTGATCATCATCCTAACGCATGGCACGATCAAACGTAGAAACTTCTGCTCATAGCCATTCAGTAATGGGTGATATCCGAGTATATTAGGGCATTTCCCAATTGGTCACATCTGATTGGTCCCGTGAGATCCGACAACGGCGCAATCACATTCATAAAACGAAGACACACCTCCAGAAAGCCATCGACTGAAATGATCTCTTGGTGGGCCTCGAAATGCCCCTATCACAAAATAAAAAGCATATCATTTTCCTGTGAACTGTCGCCGATTTTATTTTTTTGAAATAGGTAAGGTCGTTTGTAATATGATTTTTCTTAAGAAAAACAAATAAGCATGGTCCCCCTTACAGAATTGCAGCATGGGCTGCAGTGAAGCATGGGCTGCATTCATGCTGGGATCATGCTGGATTTGCAGCATATGCTGGAATCATGCTGGGTTTCCATGCTGCAGTCATGCTGGAATCACTTTGATAAAATACTAGTCATACTGCATTGCAGTATATGCTGGAACCATGCTGGGTATCCATGCTGTGACCATACTGGATTTACTCTGACAGTATTTCACCATACTGCCTCCCAGCATGTACTGCAACCATGCTGCAAATGCATGCTGGAGTTATACTGGATTAACTCAGACATAATCTATCCATGCTGCAATCATGCCGGAACCACTTAGATAAAATAATAGTCATACTGCGTTGCCAGCATATGCTGCAACCATGCTGCTGTATGGCTGACCTACATGTCCATGTAGCTGTCACATGATATGAATGAACTATTGCCCTGGTTATTCTGTACCAATCAGAAATCAGGTCAGCTCACAGGTTTAGAGCCAGAATTCAAATGATCAGAATAACTACTAACCAGTACTTTGAACATGGTTGCAGGAAAAACATAGCTTGTAAGATTCTAGGATGTGCCAAAGTACACAGACAAGAGCTATTTGCATTGTATTATCTTTAAATTCTTATGTATAACCATGGAAGTACATGTACTTGGAAATTTGAAGGTGAGTGCAGTTACAGTTCCTTGCATATACATAAACTTGATATTTGTCTGGAATATATATCCCTTTGTTTCAATGGTCCATCTTGAAGTATTTATTGATGTCTGGATATGTGAAACATGAGATCAAGTACATGGATAGAAAAAAATATATTACAACCCAACATATTTACAAAATATGCCAGAAAACTAAAGTTAGCTTTACTATTTGTGCAGACAAATTCAATGGCTTCCACCACCTGTGTCCATGCAGTGGAGCTATAACATTGTACATGTATCCCATGTTTGTAGGTTATAGTTACCATGCTGACACCATGCTGCAAAATCCCAGCATGGCTGCAGCATGCATGCCTCTGTATAGGTTATAGCTACCATACTGGAACCATGCTGTGAAATCCCAGCATGGATGCAGCATGCCCCCTGCCAGGGTTTAGCTACCATGCTGGAACCATGCTGCAGAATTCCAGCATGGATGCAGCATGCCCCTGTACAATGGTAATACCTACCATGCTGGAACCATGCTACAAAGTCCCAGCATGGTTGCAGCATGCCCCTGTATATAGGCTCTAGCTACCATGCTGGAATCATGCTGTAAGACAATTCCAACATGGTTGCAGTATGCATGCCACAGAACAGGATGAAGCTACCATACTGGAACCATGCTGTGAAATCCCAGCATGGATGCAGCATGCCCCCTGCCAGGCTTTAGCTACCATGCTGGAACCATGCTGCAGAATTCCAGCATGAATGCAGCATGCCCCTGTGCAATGGCCATACCTACCATACTGCAACCATGCTGTGAAATCTCCCAGCATGGTTGCAGCATGTCCCTTATCAGGCTTTAGTTACCATGCTGGAACCATGCTGCAGAATTCCAGCATGAATGCAGCATGCCCCTGTGCAATGGCCATACCTACCATACTGCAACCATGCTGTGAAATCTCCCAGCATGGTTGCAGCATAATTTAAATAATTGAAACATGCTGCAAGCATGCTGCAGCCAGGTTGAGCTTAGTGGGGTATTCTCCAGCATGGCTGCAGCATGTACTGTGACCATGCTGGCACCATGCTGGTAATTCATGCTGGGAACATACTGGAACCATGCTGGAAATGCGCTGCAAATCTGTAAGGGATATTAGAGTGAGAACTAAAGTAGCTGATTCAAACAACTTCATTTTCGTCTCGCATAGAATCCCCCAGTCTTGCGCCTCTGCACTCAAGTGAGAATGACATGTCTGAAATGCCCAGGTCAAAATATTTCAATACAGATAATTTCATTGGCTCGTTTAAATGCGGCGGGCATGTGACTTAATGCTTCAGGAACAACTTTCGAACAGGATTATGTCCCTCCAGAAATATATCCTTTGCAGCCGAGAGGTGGCATCATGTGGAATACATGCCGAATCATAGCGTTGAGCTAAGGACAGTCTTAAGCGAAACGTGAAATCCCCTCAGCATGCTAAGATGGATGTTGACTCGGTGGGCTCATTTCTCTCACCAGACTGTTCCACTATTAGGGAGTTCAGTGAAACATGTCAACAAAAGGTTCAATTATGAGATTAAATTTGTTGGAACGATATTTTCTTAAATATCATAACAGCAGGGGGGGGGTTAGCCACTTTTTCATCTATGTTAGTATTAAACCCAGAATAAAAACTTGAATTTGAAGAATTGAATTTTTGAGAAATTTTGAAATTGAGTTTTGCCCCAAACAATTGTTTTTTATCGATGGGAAAATGCGCGCGAAACACGCGCAAAAAAAAATGTGTTATAGTGGATAAATATTGAATTCTTCAAGAGATAAGTCGAGTTCCCAAATGAAAATGTCGTGACAAATAATCAAGCAAAATAATTGTTGTTGTTGTTGTTGCCTTTACTAGATCAACTCGCGAGTGTTACGTTAGCGTGTCTGGAGCAAGTCAAAATCGGCACGGGCAACGCAACGTTCATGTTAGCTGCCCGTGTTGGCAAGCACGATTTTCTCAGTGACAAAGTTTAATTCAGCTTTTATTCTCCGCAATAAAACGATCACTCCGCTCGTTCTGGTTATCGAATTGCTGTTGCCAGGCATGAACACTTGATAGAAATACAGGGCAGATCGTGCCCAACCTCGCCACCAGGGGTCGCTCTCCGCTGGAAAATTGGCCGCTCCGACGAACCCCTGGGACGACGCTCACTGAAAGTGGGTCCCATAATACACTGAAAAATTCGTTCCTTCCAGTTCCATTGGAACATATACAATTCCTTGTGAGACGTCAGTCATGAGTCACTTGCATGGCCAGCGTCATCACGTCTTGACGTCATAATAGAAAATATTTCGCAAGAATGCGTATTGAGTACGTCATCGCGCAGACGCGCTCGTAACATCCATGACGTCGGGACATAGACATGATCTCCACAGAGACGCCCTCGTTATGTTCTGAATTCTAGGGTTTTGTGTGCTAGCCAATGATCGATCGTACGGCTGAGCGCCGTCCCAGAGCCTAGTAGGGAGGACAGGACCGGATAGATCTGGTTTCGAGATTGGATCGTGCCATCAATCTAGTGCAGTTCTTTTTATTTATCCATTAGTTTTGCCTTTCAAGCTTCGCTAACCACAGCGCCCTCAACGAGAAGATTAATTACATAAAGGGAGATGACTCCCGAAAAGCTGTCGTAAAAGTCTCGCGAGAGACCATTTTACAGTATGCGCAAAGACATTTCCGCGCAGTTTTTTCGGGGGGATTTTGGATGTTGAGCTTCCGGTTTAGAATTGTACACAAACAATTTGGGCTTGAAAAACAGACTTCCGTTTATCTGAGACAGCCCAAATTGGTACGAATTTCTAGTTCAATATCTTCTCCACATTTGGCACTGTGACGGTAAGTCTCAATTCTGCTTTGTTTTTTCGCAATCTTGCGGACAAAGCGATTTTGGCCCCCATGAGACCAAGCTGATTCAATAAGACTGCGACGCTACGCGGCAGTCTTAATAAATTCTGGGGACCTCGACATAAAACAAAAAAAAGAGCATTCACCGATTGATAATTTGTGATTTTACTCATTGAAATTGGCCAGAATGCATATCCACACATCTGGAAGTCCATGGCTTCACAGCAACTGGAGACTAAAGGAAATGTAATTGGGATAGCCATACCAATGAACAGGATCAAATTATTAAATCAATATTAGAGAGAGAAATAGCACTGATTCTAGAAAGCAAGTGTTTACTTTGTTGACACAAGCAGTCTACTACCAGTCCCCTTATGTTAAGTGCATTATGCAATAAGTCAACCACTTTAGCTTTTATAACATGAATGGTCAACATACAGGCATACAATATGTAGGCCTGCAAGGTAAAGGAGAATATCAGTGTTACGGTATGTCTATTTGACCAAAATGCCATGAATTCAAGCTCTCTTGAATCCTTGCAATTCTCCATACAGTATCACACCGTACTGATGGCAGCGTATTTTCTCTGATTTCTATTTAGATATGTGTGTAAGCAGGGTTTGACGTAGCCTAGATTTAGTTATGTTTAGCTGTCAATACCCCATTGCCACATATATGCCAGCGCTAGCAGCACCAATGTCCTTTCAATCCATTTATAAACCATAATGTTAACAAAATTATGAACTTTAAAAATAATGTATGAAATATAAATGAAAGCTCGTGTGAAACACGGGCGAAGAGCATTTCCCCAGATAATTTTGTAACACATAATTTGGTACTCATAGGGCTTTAGATCTCCCCAATTTGGGCACACCCCCTAGGCAAGTTTTTTAGGATGGGACAGAGGGTAGAGTACATACCCCTGGAAGATGAGCGATCAGGACTAATCTCTGATAAAAGTGCCTCTCATCAATGGGCGAAACCCAGTGTGAGACAACACCAACTTTATTTTGCGTTTCATGGACCAACGGACATTAAAAAATCGAACAAAAATAAAATTTCAAATTGCCACTTTTATATTTCCTATGAAAGTTTGAACATAAAGATTTTAACCCCCTTTTTATTCCTGATTGTATGAATTAGGCAGTTGTATTCTATCTGAAACAATGCCAGCAAATAAAAATGCCAAAAAAAAAAAAAATACCTTTCACTATGATTTTTTCACTGCAAGTCAGCAAATTGTTGTTGTTGTAAAATCATTATCAACATTTGTCAGTGTTTGTAACTATGCTGTCAAAATGCAACGGTATGAGTAATTTCACATCTCGAGTTTCAAAGGAATTCTGGGGACCTCCACATAAAACCCCCCCCCCAAAAATGAGCATTAACTGAGTCATAATTTGTGATTTTTGAAAATTGGCAATAATGCATCCCCAGACATCTGGAAGCCCAGGGCTTCCCAGCCACTGGAGCCTGAAGAAATGCAACTGGTAACAGGATCAAATTATTATATCAGTACTAGAGAGAGAAATAGCACTGATTGTGGAAATGAAGTGTTTACTTTGTTGACACAAGCGTCCACTAGTCCACTTACATAGAGTGCATTATGTAATAAGTCAACTATTACAATATGAGGCCTGAAAGGTGAAGCAGAATATAGTGTTACAGTGTGTCTATTTGATCAACATGGCCTGACTTCAAGCTCACTTCAATCCTTTCAATTCTCCATACTGACCACACTGATGGCAGCTAGCATAGACTGCATTTTAGTTATGTGTGTATAAAGCAGGGATTGATATAGCCTAGATTTAGATATATTTAGCTGTCTATACCCTATGCCACATGATTATGGCAGCACTAACAACACCAATGACCTTTCAATCCATTTTTGAACCATACTGTTAATAATGGTTAGTAATTGTAAAAAAGAATGTATAAGGAGATATAAATCAAGCATTAGGTTGATGGGCTGCAAAATCCATGAAATTTCAATCAAAAAAAAAACAAAACTTTCAGTCCTTTGAAATCCTTTGTCTGTCTGACAATAACAAACTGCATGAACAGATGAAATGCCAAGAAATTGTGACTATATAAGTTCTATCACAAAACTACATGATGAAGCAAAATCCTCAGATGTGGCCTGGGGAATGTAGATATTGGACTCTAGTCATGAGAATTCAGATCTTTAAAAAAATGGCCATTTGGCTTACAAGGGATGTGAACTATAACAGTGGGAATGTTACATTCATGTTCAGCAAAATATAAATACTTTTTCCTGATTAAAAAGCAAATTTCTATTTTTGTGAAAACAAAATCATATTTTGAGATGCAAAAATGCGTCTCCATGATTCACCAACATCACCAAAATCTTGTCAGTCCTTTGCCTATCTTGCAAGATCATCATACCCAAATTTCATGGAAATCAAACACGTTGTTCAGAAGATATGATGTTACACATGTTTATCGGCATTCATGTCTATAGCGCCACCTAGTGACGAGCAAATGCCACAAAATCAAGCGGGTGAAATCTAAAGCCCTAGGGAGATGGCACATAAGAGTTCAATGGAAAAAACTTTAATCGTGATAATGGTTATGGAAGTTTTGACGTTAAGTCAGATAAATGAGATTTTTCATTTAAATGACAATTTGATTCACACCGAAAGGGAATTATCTTGTCGGCAATCCTATAATTATGCTTGGCAACCTAGAATAGAACAGTTTTTAAATATTTCTCCAAGCGAATTGGTAAATTTTCATTTCACGAAAAACTGTGTATTTGAGACGCAAAAAACTTACCTTTCTAGTTATGCCAGCTACAACAAAACGTTTTCAGCACATTGACTATCCTTCAGGACCATTGTAATAGAATTTCAAAGAAATCGGACAAGCCGTTCAGACGAAATCGTCAGAGAAAGGTTTACCTAAGCTCTGACTACAATGCCACCTAGTGAAGAGCAGCGGGTATCGAAACACAACCAGACAAATTTCCCAGGCCTAAGGAGATAGCATACAAAATCTGACCCAAAAATATTTAACGGTTTCAGAGATATTCACGTTTAAAGTCGCGGCGGCGGCGGATCCGGCGGAGCCGTTTCTCATGAAAACATAGGAGCATCCCCTTTGTGGAAATGCTCTAATAAAGCACTATGTTGATGGGCCGCGAAATCCATATGTGAGGTAGCCCTAAAAAGCCCCAATTTAAAAAAAACCCCCAAAACTGTCAATCCTTTGTATAACAAGATCACAATAATAAACTGCATGAAGAGCCAATAAATTGTGCTATATAAGTTTACTGTCTATTGTGCCACCCAATAATGAACAATATCAAGAAACTAGACAGAGGGTGGGGCACATACCCCTGGCCGAATCATCCCTGATACCAGTGCCTCCGAGAAGGGATTTCTTTACTAGTGGGCGAAATCCAGTGTGAGGCAACACCAACTTTATTTTGTGTTTCACGGGCTCGCCGACATTAAAACATTTAATATCAGAATAAAATAAGATTTAAAATTATCACTTTTTTTTCACTACGAAAGTTTGAATATAAAGATTTCAGCCCCTATTTCATTCCTGATTGTATGAATTAGGCTGTTGTATTCTATCTGAAACAATTCCGACCAATAAAAATGCCAAACAACAAAAATAAATACCTTTCAAGATCATTTTTCACTGGAAGTCAGCATTGTTGTAAAATGCTGCTAATAGTACTTAGGCAATAACGACATTCAATGTAAATCGGGAACCTTCACTGCCTGTGCGATCTATCAACGTGCGTCATGGTACCCATATTCTGACAGTGACATGGTATGTCAGAGCTTGGAAATGGTGAGTGTTTCACCAGCTCAGCCGATACGGCGTGGTTTCAGGCACGAGACTGTTGCAACACGCGCGAACTTCGGTAGATTGATCACAGCCACAACGATGATGATGACAATGTTAGATTGGAAGTGCATGTTGGCAGTTAAAAGTATGTGAGTCTGACTTAACATACAGTTTTTGAACTTGAGATAATAGGTCAATGTCCGTCATATTCATAGACTTCAGTTCTCTCATCAGTTGCATATGTGGTATTAATTTAGAAAGTCCAGCTATATTTCATGTTATATCATAATACAGTACATAACCTTGAAAAAATAGGTTCAGTCAACTGGGTTAGGCTTCACTCCTTTAAAAATTAATGCTAATGCTAAATTTGACCTTGATAAAATAGGTGAAAGTCAGTAAGGTTTGTTAGGCTTCTGATCCATCACTCTTGGTGTGACAAGAAAGATGGGCACGCAGACAGACAGGCGGGCGGATGCCACGACAGACGACACGGACAATTCAGTTCCATTTTAGGCATCATTAGATATTATCTTTAAAGTCTAAATATTCTTTCAAAATGCACCAGAACACACCATTTTACTTAAATTAGATATACAAATTTCTCAGGTGGGACGTGTCATATAGCAAGAATGTAGAAGTTCCATTTCAAAGATCTTTCTACTTTTTCAGTATAAAAAATGGTTAACAACGGTTGTAACTATGCTGTTAAAATGCAATGGTAAGTCCTATTTCACATCTCAAGTTCAAACTAGAACTCGTGGACTTCGAAAGACTGCCGTTGTCTGTGTGATTTTATGGTTTTGATGTTTGACTGTGATCTTTAGAAATACATAGTTTTTCCTATTTCCCAAAATTTGATCATGTGTATAGGTTGTGTTATGTGTAATGCTTTAGTTACCTTTGACAGTCCTAACAGGATGAAAGGTACGAAGCACAATAATTTGATAATTTATCCCATTAATTAATTTGATGCTTCAGAGAAAATTTTAATGAAAATCAGAGCGTCTGAAGTCCACCGACATTGAAACTACTGATTTGGCTTGGAACCTTAACAGTCAGTACCCAGCATGGAAAGCAATCTCGAGTGATATCCTCGTTATCCACATACCAAATCTGCAAAGAATCCGTTCAGGTTTTTGAAAGTTACCGTCCAGAAGTAACTATTTTTTTACTTGTCTTCCTGGTACTTCAGCTTGTCACCCCTTCTGAAATTTTTTTTTATCACCATGCTGTCATGTATTCCAACTAGTTTTTCCATTTTTTTCATGAGGAAGGAGATAAATCTGTCAGTGTCGTCAACGTCTCCCGATCGAGGGAAGAAAAACGTGTGTTCAAATTCTACAATGCATGCTCTGCATTGCCAAGATCAACGTCCTCACTTCATGATGTTGATCATCATCCTAACGCATGGCACGATCAAACGTAGAAACTTCTGCTCATAGCCATTCAGTAATGGGTGATATCCGAGTATATTAGGGCATTTCCCAATTGGTCACATCTGATTGGTCCCGTGAGATCCGACAACGGCGCAATCACATTCATAAAACGAAGACACACCTCCAGAAAGCCATCGACTGAAATGATCTCTTGGTGGGCCTCGAAATGCCCCTATCACAAAATAAAAAGCATATCATTTTCCTGTGAACTGTCGCCGATTTTATTTTTTTGAAATAGGTAAGGTCGTTTGTAATATGATTTTTCTTAAGAAAAACAAATAAGCATGGTCCCCCTTACAGAATTGCAGCATGGGCTGCAGTGCAGCATGGGCTGCATTCATGCTGGGATCATGCTGGATTTGCAGCATATGCTGGAATCATGCTGGGTTTCCATGCTGCAGTCATGCTGGAATCATGCTGGGTTTTCATGCTGCAGTCATGCTGGAATCACTTTGATAAAATACTAGTCATACTGCATTGCAGTATATGCTGGAACCATGCTGGGTATCCATGCTGTGACCATACTGGATTTACTCTGACAGTATTTCACCATACTGCCTCCCAGCATGTACTGCAACCATGCTGCAAATGCATGCTGGAGTTATACTGGATTAACTCAGACATAATCTATCCATGCTGCAATCATGCCGGAACCACTTAGATAAAATAATAGTCATACTGCGTTGCCAGCATATGCTGCAACCATGCTGCTGTATGGCTGACCTACATGTCCATGTAGCTGTCACATGATATGAATGAACTATTGCCCTGGTTATTCTGTACCAATCAGAAATCAGGTCAGCTCACAAGTTTAGAGCCAGAATTCAAATGATCAGAATAACTACTAACCAGTACTTTGAACATGGTTGCAGGAAAAACATAGCTTGTAAGATTCTAGGATGTGCCAAAGTACACAGACAAGAGCTATTTGCATTGTATTATCTTTAAATTCTTATGTATAACCATGGAAGTACATGTACTTGGAAATTTGAAGGTGAGTGCAGTTACAGTTCCCTGCATATACATAAACTTGATATTTGTCTGGAATATATATCCCTTTGTTTCAATGGTCCATCTTGAAGTATTTATTGATGTCTGGATATGTGAAACATGAGATCAAGTACATGGATAGAAAAAAATATATTACAACCCAACATATTTACAAAATATGCCAGAAAACTAAAGTTAGCTTTACTATTTGTGCAGACAAATTCAATGGCTTCCACCACCTGTGTCCATGCAGTGGAGCTATAACATTGTACATGTATCCCATGTTTGTAGGTTATAGTTACCATGCTGACACCATGCTGCAAAATCCCAGCATGGCTGCAGCATGCATGCCTCTGTATAGGTTATAGCTACCATACTGGAACCATGCTGTGAAATCCCAGCATGGATGCAGCATGCCCCCTGCCAGGGTTTAGCTACCATGCTGGAACCATGCTGCAGAATTCCAGCATGGATGCAGCATGCCCCTGTACAATGGTAATACCTACCATGCTGGAACCATGCTACAAAGTCCCAGCATGGTTGCAGCATGCCCCTGTATATAGGCTCTAGCTACCATGCTGGAATCATGCTGTAAGACAATTCCAACATGGTTGCAGTATGCATGCCACAGAACAGGATGAAGCTACCATACTGGAACCATGCTGTGAAATCCCAGCATGGATGCAGCATGCCCCCTGCCAGGCTTTAGCTACCATGCTGGAACCATGCTGCAGAATTCCAGCATGAATGCAGCATGCCCCTGTGCAATGGCCATACCTACCATACTGCAACCATGCTGTGAAATCTCCCAGCATGGTTGCAGCATGTCCCTTATCAGGCTTTAGTTACCATGCTGGAACCATGCTGCAGAATTCCAGCATGAATGCAGCATGCCCCTGTGCAATGGCCATACCTACCATACTGCAATCATGCTGTGAAATCTCCCAGCATGGTTGCAGCATAATTTAAATAATTGAAACATGCTGCAAGCATGCTGCAGCCAGGTTGAGCTTAGTGGGGTATTCTCCAGCATGGCTGCAGCATGTACTGTGACCATGCTGGCACCATGCTGGTAATTCATGCTGGGAACATACTGGAACCATGCTGGAAATGCGCTGCAAATCTGTAAGGGATATTAGAGTGAGAACTAAAGTAGCTGATTCAAACAACTTCATTTTCGTCTCGCATAGAATCCCCCAGTCTTGCGCCTCTGCACTCAAGTGAGAATGACATGTCTGAAATGCCCAGGTCAAAATATTTCAATACAGATAATTTCATTGGCTCGTTTAAATGCGGCGGGCATGTGACTTAATGCTTCAGGAACAACTTTCGAACAGGATTATGTCCCTCCAGAAATATATCCTTTGCAGCCGAGAGGTGGCATCATGTGGAATACATGCCGAATCATAGCGTTGAGCTAAGGACAGTCTTAAGCGAAACGTGAAATCCCCTCAGCATGCTAAGATGGATGTTGACTCGGTGGGCTCATTTCTCTCACCAGACTGTTCCACTATTAGGGAGTTCAGTGAAACATGTCAACAAAAGGTTCAATTATGAGATTAAATTTGTTGGAACGATATTTTCTTAAATATCATAACAGCAGGGGGGGGGGGGGGTTAGCCACTTTTTCATCTATGTTAGTATTAAACCCAGAATAAAAACTTGAATTTGAAGAATTGAATTTTTGAGAAATTTTGAAATTGAGTTTTGCCCCAAACAATTGTTTTTTATCGATGGGAAAATGCGCGCGAAACACGCGCAAAAAAAAAAGTGTTATAGTGGATAAATATTGAATTCTTCAAGAGATAAGTCGAGTTCCCAAATGAAAATGTCGTGACAAATAATCAAGCAAAATAATTGTTGTTGTTGTTGTTGCCTTTACTAGATCAACTCGCGAGTGTTACGTTAGCGTGTCTGGAGCAAGTCAAAATCGGCACGGGCAACGCAACGTTCATGTTAGCTGCCCGTGTTGGCAAGCACGATTTTCTCAGTGACAAAGTTTAATTCAGCTTTTATTCTCCGCAATAAAACGATCACTCCGCTCGTTCTGGTTATCGAATTGCTGTTGCCAGGCATGAACACTTGATAGAAATACAGGCCAGATCGTGCCCAACCTCGCCACCAGGGGTCGCTCTCCGCTGGAAAATTGGCCGCTCCGACGAACCCCTGGGACGACGCTCACTGAAAGTGGGTCCCATAATACACTGAAAAATTCGTTCCTTCCAGTTCCATTGGAACATATACAATTCCTTGTGAGACGTCAGTCATGAGTCACTTGCATGGCCAGCGTCATCACGTCTTGACGTCATAATAGAAAATATTTCGCAAGAATGCGTATTGAGTACGTCATCGCGCAGACGCGCTCGTAACATCCATGACGTCGGGACATAGACATGATCTCCACAGAGACGCCCTCGTTATGTTCTGAATTCTAGGGTTTTGTGTGCTAGCCATTGATCGATCGTACGGCTGAGCGCCGTCCCAGAGCCTAGTAGGGAGGACAGGACCGGATAGATCTGGTTTCGAGATTGGATCGTGCCATCAATCTAGTGCAGTTCTTTTTATTTATCCATTAGTTTTGCCTTTCAAGCTTCGCTAACCACAGCGCCCTCAACGAGAAGATTAATTACATAAAGGGAGATGACTCCCGAAAAGCTGTCGTAAAAGTCTCGCGAGAGACCATTTTACAGTATGCGCAAAGACATTTCCGCGCAGTTTTTTCGGGGGGATTTTGGATGTTGAGCTTCCGGTTTAGAATTTTACACAAACAATTTGGGCTTGAAAAACAGACTTCCGTTTATCTGAGACAGCCCAAATTGGTACGAATTTCTAGTTCAATATCTTCTCCACATTTGGCACTGTGACGGTAAGTCTCAATTCTGCTTTGTTTTTTCGCAATCTTGCGGACAAAGCGATTTTGGCCCCCATGAGACCAAGCTGATTCAATAAGACTGCGACGCTACGCGGCAGTCTTAATAAATTCTGGGGACCTCGACATAAAACAAAAAAAAGAGCATTCACCGATTGATAATTTGTGATTTTACTCATTGAAATTGGCCAGAATGCATCTCCACACATCTGGAAGTCCATGGCTTCACAGCAACTGGAGACTAAAGGAAATGTAATTGGGATAGCCATACCAATGAACAGGATCAAATTATTAAATCAGTATTAGAGAGAGAAATAGCACTGATTCTAGAAAGCAAGTGTTTACTTTGTTGACACAAGCAGTCTACTACCAGTCCCCTTATGTTAAGTGCATTATGCAATAAGTCAACCACTTTAGCTTTTATAACATGAATGGTCAACATACAGGCATACAATATGTAGGCCTGCAAGGTAAAGGAGAATATCAGTGTTACGGTATGTCTATTTGACCAAAATGCCATGAATTCCAGCTCTCTTGAATCCTTGCAATTCTCCATACAGTATCACACCGTACTGATGGCAGCGTATTTTCTCTGATTTCTATTTAGATATGTGTGTAAGCAGGGTTTGACGTAGCCTAGATTTAGTTATGTTTAGCTGTCAATACCCCATTGCCACATATATGCCAGCGCTAGCAGCACCAATGTCCTTTCAATCCATTTATAAACCATAATGTTAACAAAATTATGAACTTTAAAAATAATGTATGAAATATAAATGAAAGCTCGTGTGAAACACGGGCGAAGAGCATTTCCCCAGATAATTTTGTAACACATAATTTGGTACTCATAGGGCTTTAGATCTCCCCAATTTGGGCACACCCCCTAGGCAAGTTTTTTAGGATGGGACAGAGGGTAGAGTACATACCCCTGGAAGATGAGCGATCAGGACTAATCTCTGATAAAAGTGCCTCTCATCAATGGGCGAAACCCAGTGTGAGACAACACCAACTTTATTTTGCGTTTCATGGACCAACGGACATTAAAAAATCGAACAAAAATAAAATTTCAAATTGCCACTTTTATATTTCCTATGAAAGTTTGAACATAAAGATTTTAACCCCCTTTTTATTCCTGATTGTATGAATTAGGCAGTTGTATTCTATCTGAAACAATGCCAGCAAATAAAAATGCCAAACAACAAAAAAATACCTTTCACTATGATTTTTTCACTGCAAGTCAGCAAATTGTTGTTGTTGTAAAATCATTATCAACATTTGTCAGTGTTTGTAACTATGCTGTCAAAATGCAACGGTATGAGTAATTTCACATCTCGAGTTTCAAAGGAATTCTGGGGACCTCCACATAAAAAACCCCCCCAAAAAATGAGCATTAACTGAGTCATAATTTGTGATTTTTGAAAATTGGCAATAATGCATCCCCAGACATCTGGAAGCCCAGGGCTTCCCAGCCACTGGAGCCTGAAGAAATGCAACTGGTAACAGGATCAAATTATTATATCAGTACTAGAGAGAGAAATAGCACTGATTGTGGAAATGAAGTGTTTACTTTGTTGACACAAGCGTCCACTAGTCCACTTACATAGAGTGCATTATGTAATAAGTCAACTATTACAATATGAGGCCTGAAAGGTGAAGCAGAATATAGTGTTACAGTGTGTCTATTTGATCAACATGGCCTGACTTCAAGCTCACTTCAATCCTTTCAATTCTCCATACTGACCACACTGATGGCAGCTAGCATAGACTGCATTTTAGTTATGTGTGTATAAAGCAGGGATTGATGTAGCCTAGATTTAGATATATTTAGCTGTCTATACCCTATGCCACATGATTATGCCAGCACTAACAACACCAATGACCTTTCAATCCATTTTTGAACCATACTGTTAATAATGGTTAGTAATTGTAAAAAAGAATGTATAAGGAGATATAAATCAAGCATTAGGTTGATGGGCTGCAAAATCCATGAAATTTCAATCAAAAAAACCCAAAACTTTCAGTCCTTTGAAATCCTTTGTCTGTCTGACAATAATAAACTGCATGAACAGATGAAATGCCAAGAAATTGTGACTATATAAGTTCTATCACAAAACTACATGATGAAGCAAAATCCTCAGATGTGGCCTGGGGAATGTAGATATTGGACTCTAGTCATGAGAATTCAGATCTTTAAAAAAATGGCCATCTGGCTTACAAGGGATGTGAACTATAACAGCGGGAATGTTACATTCATGTTCAGCAAAATATAAATACTTTTTCCTGATTAAAAAGCAAATTTCTATTTTTGTGAAAACAAAATCATATTTTGAGATGCAAAAATGCGTCTCCATGATTCACCAACATCACCAAAATCTTGTCAGTCCTTTGCCTATCTTGCAAGATCATCATACCCAAATTTCATGGAAATCAAACACGTTGTTCAGAAGATATGATGTTACACATGTTTATCGGCATTCATGTCTATAGCGCCACCTAGTGACGAGCAAATGCCACAAAATCAAGCGGGTGAAATCTAAAGCCCTAGGGAGATGGCACATAAGAGTTCAATGGAAAAAACTTTAATCGTGATAATGGTTATGGAAGTTTTGACGTTAAGTCAGATAAATGAGATTTTTCATTTAAATGACAATTTGATTCACACCGAAAGGGAATTATCTTGTCGGCAATCCTATAATTATGCTTGGCAACCTAGAATAGAACAGTTTTTAAATATTTCTCCAAGCGAATTGGTAAATTTTCATTTCACGAAAAACTGTGTATTTGAGACACAAAAAACTTACCTTTATAGTTATGCCAGCTACAACAAAACCTTTTCAGCACATTGACTATCCTTCAGGACCATTGTAATAGAATTTCAAAGAAATCGGACAAGCCGTTCAGACGAAATCGTCAGAGAAAGGTTTACCTAAGCTCTGACTACAATGCCACCTAGTGAAGAGCAGCGGGTATCGAAACACAACCAGACAAATTTCCCAGGCCTAAGGAGATAGCATACAAAATCTGACCCAAAAATATTTAACGGTTTCAGAGATATTCACGTTTAAAGTCGCGGCGGCGGCGGATCCGGCGGAGCCGTGTCTCATGAAAACATAAGAGCAAATGGAAATGCTCTAATAAAGCACTATGTTGATGGGCCGCGAAATCCATATGTGAGGTAGCCCTAAAAAGCCCCAATTTAAAAAAACCCCAAAAAACTGTCAATCCTTTGTATAACAAGATCACAATAATAAACTGCATGAAGAGCCAATAAATTGTGCTATATAAGTTTACTGTCTATTGTGGAAATGCTCTAATAAAGCACTATGTTGATGGGCCGCGAAATCCATATGTGAGGTAGCCCTAAAAAGCCCCAATTTAAAAAAAACCCAAAAAACTGTCAATCCTTTGTATAACAAGATCACAATAATAAACTGCATGAAGAGCCAATAAATTGTGCTATATAAGTTTACTGTCTATTGTGCCACCCAATAATGAACAATATCAAGAAACTAATCAGATAAAGCAAAATCCTCAGATGGGGAATGTAGATATTGGACTCAAGTCATAAGAATTTCACATTAAATTTTAAAAAATGGCCATTTGGCTTACAAGGATGTGAATTATTACACTGGGAATGTTATATTCATGTTGAGCAAAATAGAATTACTTTCCCCAATTCAAAGAAGTAAATTTCCATTTTGCGAAAAAAAACTTATTTTGAGAAGCAATAATGCGCCTCCATGATTTCACCAACACCACCAATATCTTGTCAGTCCTTTGCCTATCTTGCAAGATCATTATACATAAATTTCATGGAAATCAAAGAAGTTGTTTAGAAGATATCGAGTTAGACATGTTTACCTGCATTCATGTCTATAGCGCCACATTGATGACCAAATACAGCAAGAAAAACAAGCAGGTGAAATCTAAAGCCATAGGAAGATGGTACATAAGAGTTAAATGGAAAAAACTTTAATCATGATAATGGTTATGGAGGTTTTGATGTTAAGTCAGATAATTGAAATTTTTCATCTAAATGGCAATTTGGTTTGCACCGAAAGGGAATTATCATGTCAGCAATCCTATATTTATGATTGGCAACCCAGAATAGAACAATTTTTAAATAATTCTCCAAGCGAATTGGTAACTTTTCATTTCACGAAGAACTTCTTTTTTTGCGATGCAAAAAACATTCCTTTATAGTTATGCCAGCTACACCAAAACCTTTTCAGCGCATTGTCTATCCTTCATTGTAATGAAATATCATAGAAATAAAACAAGTCATTCAGACGAAATCGTCAGAGAAAGTTTCACCTATGCTCTGACTAAAACGCCACCTAGTATTGAGCAGCAGCTATCAAAACACAACCAGAAAATTTCCCAGGCCAAAGGAGATAGCACACAAAGTCTGACCCAAAAATATTTAATGATTTAAGAGATATTCACGTTTAAAGTCGCGGCGGTGGATTCATTTCTCATGAAAACATAAGAGCATCCACTTTGTGGAAATGCTCTAACAAGGAGTACAACAGAAGTCTATTTATTTTCATATAAATACATTTAATTTCCATGACTTTGAGCTGGGCCCTATGACTCACAACAGGTGAGAAACACTATATTAAACAACGACCAAGGGAAGACAATCTTCAAAACATGTCACACAACAGTACACATGTACAGTCATGCACACAGCTTTCTAGACATCCAAGAAAGCTCCAAAAGAACATTCAGTTTTAAACTGATTTGACATCTCTAATAACCATGATATGAAAAAAGCACATGTATGCAACCATTTCAACAATCATCAATGCTTCGATACTGGAACATTACAATTGGTTATCCAAGCAAGCTCAAACATAATGTTTGAGTTAGCGGGTGGTTTGCATGAAACCTCTAATGGATAACTATATAAATCAACATACTATATATCGATATGGACAATTGCCAGAGTATCAGTGTTATGTTGTTGTGAAACCATGAAATCCTGTCAATAAACCAACAATATTCCGATATTGGGGAGTTTTATAAAATCTGGAAATACTGATATTGACAATAGCCAGAGTTTCTTTGTTAGGTTGATCTGAAACCATGAAACCCTATAAACCAACAATGGTCTGATATTAAGGAGTTTTAGCTAAAGCTTAATTATTATCTTTAACAGGGTTCTAGATCATTGCCAGATTCATGTGTGGTGAACATATACGGACTAGCTAGGGAAATCTTTGGATCTATTTTATCGGTAAGGTACTGTCGAAAAGGTCAAGTTCACTCATTCTTGGTGAGGTTACCGTTACGTAATAACCAGTTGCATATGTGGTATAAATCTGGAAAGGCTATCAATTATGTTTCAAGTGATTTTGTTAACAGCACTGGACTACATTTATTAGATACATGTATTAAATTTTATCTTGAAAAAATAATTCAATATTGATCATCTTTATGCTACTGGTTCAAGATATATTGTGATGACATCAATGATGGTCGTTTGTTTGAAGTTTAACGATGCACCTAACCTTATTGGTCACACAGCGACCAGGACCCAAACAAACATACCCCAGCAAAACCCTAACCCTAATAAAAACCTAACCAAAACTACAAAAAAAATTGAATTTCGAATTTCAAACAACCTAACTTTTACCTTTGAAAATAGGTCAAGGTCAGGCAACTTCAACAGGGTTGGGATCAATAGGCAGATTTCCATGTATTCAGAAGCTGGAAATGCTAGCTCAAGGGATATTGTGCTAACAGCATAACTGTACAATTTGACCTTGGGTCAAGGTCAGTCATGTTCAATACAATTCTGGTCAATGGGCAAATGAATCTGTAGAAAGGATTTGGAAAGATTAGCTCTAATTCTTTGAGATTTGAGAGATTTACCAACAATATTGGATCTACATATAATACGACCTTGACAAAATAGGTCATGGTCGGTCATCTTTGAGAGGCCGGACTCATCTCTAGCTAGAGCTTAGAGAGTGGCTTTTCAGTAGAACAAAGGCGTGGACATTACAAACTTGCATGGAAGACCAACCAGAAATAGTAAGGTAGAAAACCAGCAGACGACAGAAGAGCAAGCATGAGAATGAGGTCAATTCATGTCCATTTCAACAGATATGGTTGAAGTCAAAGTGTTATGATCATGGAACACACCTATGTTGATGGGGGTGTGGAACCACTGGAAATGTGCTTCATTTCAGGCTGGGAAATATACTTCAGTGACCACTGAAACAGGATGGCAGCTATCAACATGCCTTCGACACAAAACATCAAATTCCACATTATAATGATTACAAATGTATATATATGTGTATATATTCAATTCCACAAGCATCTTAACACAACTTCCTATATGATTTAGGTGGTAAACATAATGAGATATAACCAAATGCTTTAAAACAACTGAAAAGGAACCTGGATCACACAGAAAAGTCTCATGATGTAGAATATTGCTTTGAATGAAAACTAACCAGAAGATGAAAGCAACATGTCAAGTTAAAAAAAATGTGGCACAAATGATGAACAAGAGCCCAAGGGGCTTCAATATACGCCCGTATATCTGGAATTACAGTGGTCCAAATTTCAAGGTTGTTTAATAGCCTTCATTCCAATTGGTAGTTAGCAACCCAGAGAAAGGTCTACGGTTTTGTGCTTCTGAGAATGTAACATATATCACATCTTACGTATATTGAATGATAAACTAAAATGGGCTTAACTTTTGGTAACTAGTTGACCTTGAAACAAGAGCCGAGAGCTCACATATCCTACACTGAAATCGACAATTAGTCAAACACAAGAAAATAGTAGTTTTCCTGCAAATGGATTCCTTTCAGGTGAGGAATTTGTTCATGAAGGAAGAAAAATGTGAAGAAAGTGATTAAGTAAACCTTTGTTCTTGAGTTAACAAACAGGTATAAGTTCATAAAGGACCCCTCTCCTCGTTAAATTAGTAGATGTACGGTTTTTATTTCACAACAGTTTAACTGAATGTAGCTGTTTCTTACATGTATCAAACATAGGAGACAACTCCACAGGACAAATGCCATATAAATGTAGGGGAGACAACTCTGAATATTCCAACCTAACGCATATAGTTAGCTAAACTTGATTCAGTTTTGGGGGACTGTGACCTTGATCTTTGACAAATTGATCTCAAAATGAATATGGCTCCTCTTTGCCATGCGAGTAAGGTATACCCAAATTTTGGTACCAATCCATACCTTGAAACCAGAGATATCGCATGGACAACAAATGTTAATGAATGACTGGACAGAACGCAATATCGCATTACACGACCTCTTCAACAGGCATATGAAAATGTTTCTTTTAGTGATTTCTTGATTTGGGGGTCACAATGACCTTGACCTTTGACCCACATTTTGGTATGTAACACATCGTGTCCCTTAATGTATCTACTGCCACAAAAAAAGTTATTTTTACTGATTTCCTGATTTTGGGGTCACAGTGACCTTGACCTTTGACCGGAATTTTGGTACATGACACATCGTCTTCCCTCAGTGTATCAATGGACACAAAAATCATGATTTTTAACAATTTCAGAATTTTTGGGGTCACAGTGACCTAAACCTTCGGCCTTGACCTACATTTTGGTATGTGACACATCATGTCCCCCTAATATATCTACTTGACCCAATGTTTGGTATGCAACACTTCATTTCCCCCTATTGAATCCACTCACAATTTTTTTTTTAATGATTTCCTGATTTTTCGGTACCACTGACCTTTGACCTTGCCCTACATTTGGTATGCAACACATTGTTTCCCCCTAGGGCATCCACTCAATACAAATTAGAACTGTAGATATTAATCTATCAATGATCAATAATTTCCTGATTTTAGGCAACACTGACCTTTGACCTCTGACCTCGACCTGAATTTCGGCGCGCGACACATCGTCTCCACCTGATGTATCCACTCACAAAAAATTGCAACTGTGGATAGAAAACATTCAGAGATATAGACCGGACACGAACACTTCAGTGATTTCCTGTTTTTCAGGCCAGTGACCTTTGACCTCTGACCTCGACCTTCATTTTTGTACGCGACACATCATCTCCCCATAGGGTATCCACTAACCAAAAATTGGAACTGTAAATAGAAAAGTGTTCCAGATATAGACCGGACACGGGGGACGCCTGGACGGACACACGGACAGACGGACGGAAACCGCCATCACATAATACGTCCGCCTTTTTGGCGGGCGTATAAAAAAGCGAAGCAATGGAACTGGATAGATGCTAGTTTAAGCCTAAAGCATGCCATGATCACAACTGATCTATATATTTCCAAGCTTGAAACTTCACTCAGAAGTAAGCCCAACTAGTAAAACTTAATTTAAAGCATAACGTTAAATGTCCTTTTAAGTCAATCAAATTGGATCGTCTGGTCAGAGTATCTGATAATGATATATATGATCAACAATGCAGTTACATGTACACCACATGACCATATTCCATTGAGATTTCACTTTATGCCTGTGTTTTCATCACCTGATGAAGATGCAGGCATATGGGTTGAAATGTCATTGATCATTAATAAAAGATGCTTAGCCATAAACGTTCGGTTTGAATTACTTCCAGGCCCATAGCTAAGGGGGGGCGGGTTCTGAACGCTGCTTCTGGAAAACATAATATTTCCTCATACAAATGCCCTTTTAAATCGAAGCGAACTCCCTATTTGGCCCTTTTGCCATACAGCGAACCCCTTGATGTGCCCTTTTGCCATACAGCGAACCCCTTGATGTGCCCTTTTGAAGTGAGAAATCCTGGCTACGGCCCGGACTTCAAATACTGAACAACACCAAAACAGTTTATGTTTTGGAAAAGATAAGATCTTTGGTTCTATAATCTCTCACAAGTGTCTGACTTTTGAATGCCAACCATTATACATAAGCTTATAAGTAAGGGTACCATCAGGTTTGTTGAATGCATTGATTTTCCTGAAATTTGTTAAAACTAAATGCATGCAAAAATAACTATTTTTCACAGTAATTGATTTAGCAAATCGATTACTTTTTGAAAATAGTAGTCAGTGATTGTAAATTAAAACAGGGTGATATGGTGATGTACGTACCTTCCATCAGAGGTCAGATGTCCATTTTTCTGACCGCAAATAATACATTTGCACATGTCCATTTATATTGTTAGATATGTACTCGGACCACTTTAATTCCTATTACGATTACAGAGCATCAGCCGATCAGAAGTAGGATCTCATCAGTGGACATTTCCTAGTGATGCCTATACAGAAACTGACAATTTATATCAGAGTGCGAGATATGAACACCAGAGATGGAGGAAAAAGCTTTGATCCCGGGTGATGTCAGCCTTCATAACAAAGTTCAAAGTGCAGCGATACAAACATGTGGATCGGCTATAGATATCCATATGTAAGAAAACTCCAGGAATAGGGGGTTCCACCAATTATTTGAAAATGAATAAATTTGTTGCCATGACAACCATCTCAATTTAATAGAAATAACATCCATGAGATATATGTCAAAAAATATCTCTGAGCATTAGAAAGAAAAGTAGCCCTGCAAATTTTATTATATTATTAGGTGAACTTGGTGGTGTTTTGGATAAATCATCTTCATACACTATAGTCGACTTCTCTGTTCACACTTTGAATTATCAGCCCATAGTTCAAAAGAATTTATAAATAGACACAAATACGTCATTGACCTCGAATCAGTTTGAATTTCGAAATGTGACCTATGAGTGGGTTATTGATTGGCTGTCCTATGTACATGATGTATCTGGTCACACCTACCGACATATTAGGAAAACAGAGAATATGTCACCCTACACACAGTCAGTGGGTATGTTCTGAATGGCTCGTCTCTGGTTTGTTTGTAGATGAAATTTACACCCGGGATGGAATGCTTTAGGTGCTCAGAACCATCAAGACTTCTTCGAAGCATGAATGGAGAGGACGTCATGTGTATGAAGATGGAATAATTGGATTGACTGTATATCAGATGATTTATAGCACGTTTAGATTGAGAAGATATGAACCACATGAAGAACCAATGCATGTACAATCAGATCAAACAACCATTATCTCTTGAAATATGAAAAACAATTAAACATAATTTAAATCGGTAAGAAACATTAAAATATGTGGCTAAAATGAACGAAAATAAATAACAACATGCATACTCCAATACAGAGTGGAAAATCATCGCTAAATTAAGCTTTATACATGCCTTCTAACTTCTGGATGATCAATACATGCATAATATGTTGGTGTGCATTTGTTTATTACATAAACTCTGATTCCTATCAGTAAAATTGTATACCAGCATTCACCCAGCACATCACACTCATCTTCATTACACAAAGCCTTCTACATTCCCACTTCAAACTTCCCTTGATGTATAAAACCCCTTCAATGTTCAAAGAACTTCTAGACACCAGCTGTCAATAACCTAGAAACCATTTGAATTTGGAAATATGTCATAGAAGAGTGTTGTTGATTGACTGACCTATATACTGAGCCAACGCAACCACCATATTAGGAGGAATGACATCACTACTTCAGGATGTCATCCTACACACAATCAGCGAGGAGGTTCTAATTGGTTCGTCTCTCATTCATAGGTGAAAATTACACCTCGGATTTTGATCAAGGCAGGTTCCAAGTAGGAACGTAGAAATTGACTTGATGAAATGAAAATGTATCACCCTGTGGAGGTCTAATGTGTAAAACAGGTGATCGACATAACAGCAGCTCTCAACAAGGCATTACATTATCTCAAGATCCAATATACAGGTGTGAAACAATACCTACTAAGGCCAGGGGAGTGCTAAATATTGTTGATGTATTGATTTGCCATGGTAAATGGTTCTGGTACAATAAGCAACCCAAAGAGTTGTGGCCAACATGCAAAAAAAAGTCAGAACATTGGAAAATTGTTCAATGCCCGACAAAATTTCATGAAACTGGTTTAAATATATCGACACAAACATTTGATCTACGTACTCAATATTCTCCCTTTGCTTGGGTGTCATAAAAACATACTCCAGCACAGGCTCAGAGGCTCTGCTAGCAATCAGGTAGACTCCATCACAGTCCGGCGGTGTGAACTTGTAAGTTACAGGTACATGCAGGCCTATCTATAGTTGGCTAGAGGCATGTTTGCAATGATCTTTGTAAACTGCATGTGAACTAAATCTAATAGAGTACACATTCAATTTTTAATAAAGTGATTCACATGAAAGTTATTGATTT
>JAVTVY010035981.1:0-16639 GCA_036873755.1 Hanleya hanleyi
ATGTTAAGCATCCAAACAAAATGTGGAAATTGTTGGAAAACAGGATCAACCTCGAAAACAAACTGTATTAACAGTATAGCACATGGGAGTATCAATTGTTCATGTTAATCCACTTCACTTACCGCAAGTGACAGTAACATATATATTATACATGATATATGAAAGAAACCTTGCACTCGCCTATATGAAACCATTCCTCAAATTTGAAATCAATTGCTATATTGCTCGTACACGAATATTCCAGGTATGACATGATCCAAGATGGCGAAAGAAGCCATATTTGATGATGCAGGACGGCGAAGAGTAACGCCAAGTTTGCACTCGCCTATATGAAACCTCTCCGCAAATTTGAAATCAATCGATCCATTCCGTCAAAGATATTGCTTGGACAGCGATATCTTGTGGTAAAGGTTGAGGAATCCTTCTCATTTTATTGTGCATAAACGAAATCCAAAGTGGACACACAGGTGGCGCCACCGTTGTGCGGATGTGGACGATAGACAAATCTACAGCAACATCTTGTGACAATAAGGTACATGTATCCCACAAAATTTGAGAAGAATCCGTTGAATCGTTCGCATTTTATTGTCCGGAAACGAAATTAATAGCTAGCCCACCTATGGACGTTTTTGGATGAAACACAATCCAAAGCGACATCTCGTGACAAGATATATCCAAATCCAATTAAAATTTGGAAACGGTTCAGCTGTTCTTATTTCATTGTCTGGAAATGAAGTTGAAGCCGGTTTCAAGTTGGCCCCCAAGTGGCGCCACCAATGTGCGCATGTGAAGGAAACACATTACAAAGCGACATTTCGTGGTAAGGAATTTACATACAAAATTTGAAAAGAATCTGTTTAATCTTTCTAATTCTATTGTCCACTAAGGAGTAGCGCCACCTAATCCCAAAACGGCATCTTGTGACAAGGCATCCACATACCAAATTTGAAAAGAATCTGCTAATTTCGATTTTATTGTAAGGAAACCAAATTTGCCATGGACAGTGCCCCTAGGTAGTTCCACATATTGGCGTATGTGGACAAAACACAACTCAAATCGACAACCGTCAAGGTATGCACATAAACCTATATGGCGGCAGCGGCCATATTTACTTACGCATCTCCGTGAGAAGCAATACCAACCCTGTTCTCGTCTATATGAAACCAGTCCCCAAATTTTAAATCAATCGATGTGTCCTGTTAAAAGATATTGCCTGGACAATTAATATGACATGCACATACATGTATGAAAAACCGAAGATGACGGCAGTGGCCATATCTGATAACGCATCTCACTGAAAATAAATATCAAAGTAGTAGAAAAAGTGCATATTCCCGCTTATTAGCCTTCGACCTCTGAGTGTAACATCCGGGTCCTTTGGGACGTCATTTCCGGTTCCGATCACGTGACCGCAAGTAACCTTTGGCCCTGACTCTGCGCACTGGTATTTGTTGTGAGCAGGGTTGCCTGAAACAGAAGTGACAAAGGAACCCGTGTTGGACTCAGAGGTCGATGCTCAATACGCTGGAATATGAACTTTCTCTACTACCTACCAACCTCCCTCTCACATTTGAAGCCACTCCCCGAATTTGAAATCAATCGGTATATCCTGTCAAAAGGTATTGAACGAACAACAAAAATATTTCGGAATTACGGAATCAAGTACGCCCGGTATTATAAGTCCGCCTCCGCCCTCCCATGGCAAACAATAAATTAAATAATATTTTGATAACATTACTGCACCTCAACTCCTGAAATAAACGTGGTGATCAATATCATGTTCCCATATAGATAAAGGTATTTTCTCCAAACAATCAGGACTAGTAGATATCTCCAGCACGCAGACAATTTAATACAATTTTGAAACGAAACAATTAGCACAAACATGTTCGACAAGTATCCCGGGTAGACGATGACAGTCTGGCCGGGCATCGTTTTACACCAAACAGATACTGAGCTCACCAAACAGAATCATCAACGTTTACAGTTCAACCAATATATACTGGGAATCCCAGATGCGTTCAGTACATATAGTTCTTTTTGGTTATTGTTGCAAATCGTGTATCAACTCTCTGATAGTCAGCTGACTTCTGAAGTTAATTGCAAGGAGATCAACCCACTCGAATGCTATGATTCCTGCCAAATACACATTCCTGTTCACGAAGTCATGCATTATTTCTTCAATCAGACGACACAGGGTAATAGAAAACAACTTTTCACTGTACGTCTGGCCAGTCAAATCTGTATTCACCAACCCTTGAGAAATCGTCAATCAGTCAACCAAACATCTTGAAACATTAAGTGGAGATGACCCAAACTTAATTTTCATTGGACAAAATTCAGTAGCCAGTCAGATCATCAATATAAGTGTTTCCATTGTCTGCCAACTTGTTATTTACCGTGAAGCAAGCAAGCATAGTGTATGTATATAAAATGAGGTTGACATCACGATTTTTGCACAATGGTGTCTGTTGATAACGATAGCTCTGCCTCTCTGCTTTTATTTGCGTCCATTCCTTCCAATTTCAGTTCGGCCGCCATGATGTCGTCCGCCGATGGGATGGAGTTTTTCTTCGGCCTCCCTTTGGGTTTGGTAGGAGGTTCAGTCCCTCCGGCAGATAAAACCTGAAGCGAGATGAATGAAGGGATTGAGCAAACATGTCAACCTACATTATTTACCTAGTTATTAGTTATCTTAACAGAGAATTTATGACTGTAATCAAGGCAGATCAACAGTGATATGCAGTCCTGCATGGATGGATATATAAACCTATACATGGATGGATGGATGGATGGGTTGTTGGGTAGATGGATGAATCGATGTATGGATGGATGAATCCATTGATAAGTGGACATCGTAGATGAATTTTTGGATGAATACATCTGTGAACGGATGGATGAATTCATGGCAGTGTGGATAAATGAATTATTGGACGAAGGGATATAAATGAATTTATTGGTGGATGGATAAATGACATGCATTTGTGCATAAATGGTTAATTTATAAATGATTCGACGAATGAATGAATCTGTGCATGGAGGGATACTTGCACTTACTGATGAACGATTCTTTGGATGGACGAATTTATGAATGGATTGATGAGGGAATTGATTATAGATGAGTGAGGGAATCAATTGGTGGATGGATGAATCTGACGATTGGATGAACGAATCTATGGGTTTGGGTATCCATGGTGGAGACGGTGGGACTATGCATGGATCAATCTGGATTTTAATGCATCTGTATATGGATGGATGAATCTTTGGATGAAGTGGTGAATGTGTGGATCCATGGGTGGGTTGTTGGAAAAATCGAATCTATGAATGAATGAATCTTTGAACTAAACACGGTTGACTTAGTGGATTTATCCAGCTGTTCATTTAATGAATAATAAAACGGCAAATTCTTCTGAAACTTCCCCATGCAAATCATGAGCGTTCAATATATATGTAGGGGTTTTTTCTGCATTTGTTTCAGAAAATAATGTGTCGATCGCTGGGCGATTCGAATAACAGACAATATCTGCGGATATATATAATTACCTGTTTTTTCCACTTCATTCTGCGGTTCTGATACCAAGTCTTCACTTGGATCTGACTCAAGGCTAGCGTGTCAGCTAATTCTATACGGTCCGGGGTGGACAGATATTTCTGTTTGTCAAATCTTCTCTCCAAACCCATCAGCTGGAGCTCGGTAAACACCGTTCTACTTCTTCGACTTTTTCTGTGCTTGCCCGTCCCCCCAGTCGGAGAATTAGGGGACCGTGTCCTCACGTAGACAGGCAAAGGGATAGGGACGGGGAAGGCCGTGTCCCCGAGGGCTGTTAACCCACCATGGCGCTCTATTTCAGACTGGGAAAAATTGGCTGCGAATAGAAATAATTGCAAAAATATCAGTTCTATTTCTTCATTCGACTCGTCAAGATGCATATACAAAGGAGGAGTTACATACAAGAATCTCCATTAGGTGTTACGTCGGTGAAACCAAAAATTAATTTTGTTTATTTTTGCACAAAAAAAAACTAAACTGTGTTTCCTTCGCACAAAATACCGGTACCCTAGTTTGATATTGCTAACGCTCAGAGTCAAAAGTGACGTAAGATATGCAGCGTTGAATGACGTTTAAAATTGGACTTTCCTCTGTTTTTCGTTTATACATTTTAGCATGGTTTTTTAACATATCTAAAATATTACACCTTAAACCCAATATGGTGACATCGGAAACATTAGATTCAATTTGGCTTAACATTTCATATTTTTCGATATATTAAAACATCCATGCTGAAATGAAATATATTGAAATGAAAAAGCTACGAACAGACGAAAGTCCAATTTCAAACGGCATTCCACGTTGTTTTACGTCACTTTTGACTCTGAGCCTTAACAAGATCAAAATTGGGTATTCTATATTTTGTCCAGTACCGGGCCAGATTCATCTGTTACCTATCCAGGCCTGGGCATTTCGGCCCCCCCTAAATATTTTTCTTACCCTATGAGCTAGGGGGCTGAAACTAACCACCCTATACCCTTGGGGCAATCCATACAGCAACTCCAAGTTGGTCGACCTGATGACGTCACCGTGACGTCATTTTTCCCGAAGGCAATTTTTGTTCGATTTTCGGTCCGACTGTTCGAATTTATTATTTATGTAATTTTCTTCGAAAACCTGCATGATAAATCATTGAACAATAATCTGACGTGAAATAAAAAACTTTTTGCCCACTTTTATTCGAAGAAAAGCAAACATTTTGAAGAAAAATGACGAAAACAACTTTTCTGGTACTCCCGCGAGGCGACCATTTTTAATTTACCCATAACTTTTCTGGTACTTCCGCATGGCCACCATTTTTAATTTACGCATGATCCTCTGTTGGGGGATGATGCAAATAGGTTCGAAATGACCCCAATATGATAATGATCACGGAGTATCGGCTCTCAATTTTGTTTCGTTCCGGTAGAAAGATTGGTAGAGGGCTATGATACCCTTTCCGTTCCCCCGCCCCCTCTCTCTCACAGTGCTAGGTAAACAAAATATTTAATGGTCATGCACGTGTATCCAACGGATAATAATTTTGATTTCTGAACTTATTTCACCTACGTTTTTTTCATTACTTTTTTTATTATTGCATCAGCATTATTATTGTGTGTAAATTGAAAGTTTCAAGTTCCTGTGATGTGTTATCTCCGAGTTATTTACACTCTCTGCAGTGACACCAGTTTATTAAAACAACAATAATGCCACATTGGCGAATCAACTTATTCAATACAGTAACCACATTAGACATCACAATAAAAGCCTGAAATTGTTCTATAAACACTAGATACATATTTTTTCAAAACAATTTAGGTTGTTGTAGAAGTTGGAAGATGATTGGGAGGTTATGAGGTGTAAAGATTGAAACTACCAAATATATTAAAGAAAAGATACATGTACCCGTACCTGACTTGATAGAACGAGTCCTAGTCTAGGACATCAAAGCTGTGAATGTGCTTGACTTAAAAACATTAGCGCATTGTCCTAAAACCATTCTTAGGATAGAAAGCAAGCAAAATCAGCCACTGCCTGTTACAATAATCCTTAGTCCAAGTTCGAGAATGAAGTCGGATTAGTTATTGAGTCACGAACATTATACCGGCGACCAGAAGCCCAAATCTGTCCTAATTCAAAGTCGGTGTCCGGGGCCTGGAGCGATTCCCCCATTTCTCGCAATTCTCTACTCAGCTTGATTCGCAAAATAACATACATGAAAAACAATTCACCATCCATTGTATTAGTTTCCATTGCAGAGTAAAAATATCCATCAGCTAATCATTATCAAAATTATTATTTTTGTTTTTTCGAATATTTTTTTCTCAAATATTTCGAATATTTTTTCAAATATTTTTCCTGAATGTGTTTCTCTTCCGTCTTTTACTGAAATGAAGTCATTCCCTTTGACGTCAAGCCGAGTTACTACAGTTTTAATTTTCTACCATATCCTGACCTCTATGACATAGAAAAAAGAGACAAGTTGGGAATAGAACCGCTCAACACGGTCGTTTGAAAAGATTATCATAAACGAAAGAAAGCCTTCCTTTACATACGCCGTCAGTTTACTTCCCAAGTGGACCAACCTTTCGGAATATGTACGTTTTGAATATCTATTTACCTTCCCTTGAGGAAAGAAATTCATTCTTTGCGCCAAAAAAAAAAAAAAAATACACGGCTTTTCAACTTCTACCCACAACGATGGGCAATCTGTGTTCCGCCAAAATTTTATGTGTCGGTCTAGACAATATGATATGCTATTGGTCGATATTATTCCCATTGTCAGGGACAGATAATCTATGGGCGGGAGGTGACTTTTGGGAACAATTTCGACCAATCGTCGCAGATCATATTGTAGAGCCCGCCACATAAAATGTTGGCGGAGCAAAACTTGTCCAGCGCCATGGCGAGAAGTTGAAAAAGCCGTTTTTGGCGCGAAGAATGATTTTTTTTCCTCGAGACAAGGTTTAGATATTCAAAGCGTACGGTACATATTCCGAAGATTGGTCCACTTGGGAAGTAATAAACGGATGGCGTTTGGAAAGGTAGGCTTTCGTTCGTTTGTGAAACGCTATTCAAACGACCGTGTTGAGCGGTTCTATTCTTTTTCTATGTCATAGAGATCAGGGTAGGCCTATGATAGAAAATTAAAACTAAAACGGCTTGAAATCAAAGGGAATGACTTTATTTGAAAATCATTAAGGAAAAGTATTTTAAAAAATCTATTTGAAAAAAAACAACAATTAATTAATTTTCATAATTTATTGGAAACATACGTGGACATCTACCATCCATGCAATATCCCACAGGCCAAGGCCTGATACTACGGATCTGACGATTGAAGCACGGCGATGTCGTGCTAGCATCTTCGAAAAGTGTTCATCGCTTCTCTCTTACAATAATCTATACCTAGAGTTAATATGTATATGTTTATTTATGAATGCTCGGATTTTATATGTAGGCTAATAGTGTATAAGGTATTTCGGCTATTGACACAGGAATTATTCACGGTGAGTGAAAGAGAAGTAAATTCAGCAATATTTCAGTTATATCACGAGGAATTATTCATGGACGACGGCTCATTACTGGTACTGACGATCAGAGGCTGGCACGTGTGCATAGTAATTGTCATATTCCAACAAATCAAGCCGGATACTGCTTTCAGATTTCAGATGTCTGTGCTAAAAACTTTTCCAGTAAAAACTAGTGCAAAAATTTCGTTTTCACACCTCTGTTTTGAACTTTTGATAGAACCATTTGTTAGATTTCAAATTACCGTACACTATTCAAAATTGGAATTTTATCTTTATTTTTCACCAAAAAAGATCTCGAGTTGAATACTGAGATTCATGAAGCAAAAATGACAGGGACGGGGGGACGGGGGGAGGGGCTCGGTTTCATTAACTTGCCTCAATATAATACAAATGCATTCTTCTCAACCAGATTGATCTCATTCTCTGAAATATTTTTTTCATGAAAAAAAGAAGAAATATTGTCGTTGGAACAATCATAGTTTTGGAGAAACTGCCAAACGTCTCAACATGACGAAGTGCTGGAAAATTCAACGGTTTAATGGTTATGACGGTATATTATTGGCGGTATACGTAGGTTCAGGAATCTTTTATCTCAAATTACCACATTGTTTAATCCATTATCCATAGATCGAAATTCGACACATGGCAGCCAGCAGGTCCACAGTGTTCTGAAGCGTGGGAATACCAGTACTCGGAGTTGCATTTCTGATTTATTTGGATAGAAAAACGATAGTAAAACAATCACGAAACAACAAATTACTGAGGTCGTTTTGGGTATATTTTCGTCATTAGTCGACCGTGTAAATAGCTTATCCTGGACAATTTATGGCCGGTGATATATGCTCTTTCCTACCACCCACCAACCCTGTGTATATATTTGTTAGCCAAACGAGCCGAGATAATAAACAGTAGTGGGAGGAGAAAGGATCTGATAGTGTACACTCATTGAACAGATGGATTTAGTTAGCCTAACAAAGCTGACGTTTTTCTTCGGAAATACGAATTTCTACATATATCGATATCAGTTCGTGCGATATTATTTATTGGCTGATACAACAGGTCCAGTTTATACTAATGGAGCATGTAGATAGCCAGAACATATCTCAGCGAAACTATTGCAGTGTTGTACAGAAATACGACAATTATTTGGAAATCGTGGATTAGGCCTAAACTAATGGGTTATTAATCACAAATTATAGAAAAATAAAGAAATAAAACATTACCGGTATGTATAGAATACACCGGGTATATATGCCTTTATTTTATATAATATATGTATATTATACATATACAATGTAGGCCATAGGCATAGCGGGGTATATACTACATCGCCGGTAGTGTTTTATTTCTTTATATTTCTAGAATATGTGATTAATAAACCATTAGTTTGCGATTGCCTCAAATTAGTCCCATTGCACAGCTAACGTCATCGATCCAGCATATCCTCGCCGGTTAAAAACAATAAACTTTGGGTTATATCAATAATCCAGATAGGTTCGCGTACGTATACGATCTGAATTTTCATCCAAATCTTGTCGCCAGGATCAAAATTTTGTTTTCTGATAAGCCCGAAATATATTGGTTTCAATCTGCGAAAGGACATTTACATTTTCGAAGAGAGAGAGAGAGAATTAAGGTTTAATGTCGCGTTCAGCAATATTTCAGCTACATATAGCGACGATCAAACAAAATTCTAAGTACTCAAGTCAGTAACTTAGTAATCCAACACATTAAAACATACACACATTAAAACTTATGTAACAGCTCGATTTCTCTCAAATAACCCAAGACGCAATCCTCCCTTACCCGACTAAAAAGATCTTCCAAAGTAGTCGCTCGATAAAAAGCCTCTCTTACAATCTTAAAATCTATGCATTCGATAAGAATATGTTTCACCGTGAGATCATCATGAAAAACATCGAAAACATGCAATATAGCGTTTTGCCAGAACAAAACTACGAGGAAACAACCATCATAAACCAGCCAAAAACACCATGAAAAATCATGAAAACCAACTCCTTATGTCGTACATCTTTGTTTATAATTCATGTCCAGCCGTCCGTTGAGGCAAAGAAGGTATGCACAAGGTCCACGTGCATCAACATTAATCTATATCATTTTTTATAGAGAAGAAGATAGGAGTTTCGCCCCCGGGAAGCAATTTCTACATGGACAAATTTTCCGGGGGTCTAATTTAGGGGTCAGCGGGAATCAAACCCATGACCCTAGCTCCAGTTCGTGGACTTGATCTTACCATCTGAACTATGCCGGCCCAGTAAATTGTCCCAATACGGTACTTATTTTAGGCGCAAATATTATTATGTGTGCTTGAGATGCTATATATAAATATCTGTTGCAATGGTACATTATACACGAATAGTCGTGGTAACATGTGGGAAATACTGCCTTAGTTACGTTATTAAAGCCAAAAATTAACCTCTTTGACTGTACACAAAAGCTGTGATTCATACAGAATAATACTCAACCTTGATATCTTTACCGCTCAGAACGCTGTTTTGGCTTTTTCGTATACATATTAGCATTGTGGGGTTTTTTAATATATCTAAAATATGACACCTTGAACCAAAATAATATTTCGATGTAATATATACGGCATATATAGTGAAAACATAAGATTCGTTTTGGTTCAAGATGTTATATTTTTCATTTAAAAAAAATACATGCTAAAATGTATACAAAAAAGCCAAAAACAGAGGAAAGCCCAATTTCAAACTTCGGTCGACGCTGTTTTACATTAGTTTTGACACGATCTGAGCGTTAAGAATATCAAACTTGGGTATATTTTGTCTGTACGACACACCTTCTTTGTGCAGAATTAAACAATATCCATTTTTGACTGCCCCCTTTGGAGCATTCCTCACACATACAGATTTTTTTTCTGAATAAAATTTTAACATGTTCTTTTTCAAGTCAAATTAAAAGTATATCGGTACCGAAGCCAGGATTTAGAATGGACATTTTTGTAAATCTTTGTTAATGAAGTAAAAAATCAGTTTTTGGAAATGAGTTGAACACACGTATTTCAACTTGCCTGAAATTTTGCAAGCAACAATCTCGGGATATTAACGATTTGAAAGCCGCTTGATTTTTATTTGAATAAGTCATATAACCCACAGCTCAACCATGCATTTCTAAAATATATGAATATTTGTCCAATCTTAAATGACACAAAACACACTGGAAATAATTGAATATTAAAATACGCCGAAAATATCTAGAGCTTACCTTGTCCTGGAAGGAAGTGTTTACCATGGAGAAATCCAAGACATGACCCAGGGGTCCAGGTGGGGCAAGACGGACAATTAAACCCCAGATGGAAGTAGGCCTGTTGGTGAGACACCATCCGAGCAATACCGGGGCGAGATAGGGTGAAGTTAATTTGGGCCGCGCCCCGAGGGTGACCTTGGGGCAGTCCCCTGGGCGGAGCAGATGACATCTGACGGGACGATGCAGTGGACAGTAAATCCCGGATCAAGAAGGATGATCGTCGGGAACCTTTGATCTGGCCTTCAGAGAACATGGTTGTTCTTTATCGTAACAATTTGTTCGATAGTTCAGAAGGTGAAATAGTCTCCGAAACAGGTTCAGGATCACGCCAATTGATCTCTATGGATGTATTGATGTGTGATTTTGTCCTTCGTCTGGGAAACAATTACACATCCTTGATATGATTAATTAGTTGACGTTAATATTTTTCCCCGAATTCCTTTTAGGAATTTAAATGTGGTATATATAGAGTTTAGTTCACGGCAAAACCGTTCAGTCGTGGAAATGTAAGTAAACGGGTATGGAAGATTTCCAACTGAAGCACCATGGGTGAGTTTAGTTTTACAAGCGATATCTTGTTTTATCTGTGTAACCAAAGGTCCAATCTGACAAGCGACAGCCACAGAGTATACACCGGAACAGGCGATGAACTGTTTACCCTCAGTTGACCGATTCTTCGAACTCCGTCTTGATACAACAGGGACCCTTGGCGAACAGCTGAACAAGACAATTAGCTCCAGTGATACAAAGAGGTGAAATGAAATTGAAAAGTGAAGTTTTACTTTGCATATGGTACCTTCCCTTAATCACTTTTTGAGCACGAATATTCAACTGCGTTTGAGAAGTCACCAGATAATAATAATGGTTCTTGCACACACCTCGCAATGAATTGGCGTCCTGAATTAGCGTCATTCAACAGTTTCTTTATTGGGCTCACACTTGTCGTTGAATCTTCAGACATCTGGAATAAATCCATGAGTTAGTGCTTTATCCTTCACCCCAATTCTCCAAGAATTAATCACAGTCAAAGGTAGATTGGTTATTTGGAGTCTGCAGCCTACACGAATAATTTGTACCTTAACAAAGGCGTGAACGATCAGAACAGCGTCCTTACCATTTTTGCGCATTACGTTTGGTTCGGGTCACAGATAGGCAACGAGCCAAATCCGCTACGAGATATACTCCTTAATGTTTCTAGATGAAGTAAAGTGAGTTTTATATTAGCTCCAGACTGAATTATGCATGTCCCCGGGCTACCCCCTATTGACTAAAGGCGTATATCCATCTTGAAACACACGCGTCTGTTCTGAGTTCTGTATGTTTACATAAAATCTTGTTCACGTGTAGAGGATCACACACGGCGATCCCGTGACATCCCACAATCCGACCAATTTAGAAACCATAAATTCTCGTATTGTATTCAAATCACTGAAACTGAATGCTCAAGATATAGGCTTACTAAGACAGCCTAGATTATTTTCAGGGAGTCTCTGTATACATGAGGCGTCGCCTCAAACAATACCTTATTCAGGATTCATATTTTGATAAATATACTAGTAACCATTAAGATTTCCCCATAACTTCATTCGAAAACCATCTAATTTTGGGGAAAAAATATACAATTTCCTAAATTTAAGGTCATTTTCGATCAAGCCACACATACAGAGGATTTCAGATTGACAGCTTGATTACAGGATCATTTTTTTCTTTCCTCCCGCAAGAGCGAAACCACGAGATAAAAAACTTGGATTTTTTTCGAGAAGTTTTGTTTTCTCAAACAAATTGCTCAGTGTATCAGTTGTGCTGCTAAACGTTTTAAAATGAAAACTAGAAATAACTGAACAGCTATCTTGTCAGTGGTGCCTTAAATGCACAGACAGCTGATGCCAGTTAGGGATGTCGTGGATAAGGCTGGGACAAACGTCGAACCTTTGACCGCGAGCTTTCGGAAACAGTTCCCTCTCGGTGTGTTTACTTTCGAAATTGCAACCATATTGTTTTGCCAATTAAATTCTCGGCAAACTGATTAAACTAACTTTGTAAACAAATTATCGCTTGTCTAACTGGCTCTCTTGTAAACGCTTAAGGCAGACGGTAAATGAAAAGAAAGTATTAACTTCAAATTGGCATCTTTTACTCGACATGACGTCTCCATGATCGCGACAGTTGACGGGTTGCATTGCTTGCTTGGACGACTATTTTCGGTTAAGATAGAACCTCGACGGAAGCAAAGCGTTACAGCCTCAACGTTCAATAGACGTGTGTTCTGTAGGAGCTCGTTGTGTTTTGGAATTCCACGTCGTTCTCGGTTGAGCTCCATTGATCACCGACCATTAATTTTTCAGTATTTGTAACAATACTATAGTGGCATTAACATTCCGATTCTGTGCCAGAAAGTCGTTTATTCTCATTGCACATATTGCTCCCTGGCTGTCAATTGTTGGATATCGGTTATCTAGTTGCAGAACGACTACAAGTAAACTTTCTGCAAATCATATGTGTTCTTTTTTTCCAAGATTTTCTTCAGTTTTGTACGCCTGAGGAAGTGGGTTAATATCGAAGAAATCTCAGTCAAGGATTAATGTAGTTAGTCATGCCTTCTCCACTGTTCCTAGGTTATTATTTCTTATTATAAAATTATTGACGGGAAATTCAAATATATCGCCTGTGAAACTTTGGCAATGTCCATTTATTTTATTTTCTCTCACATGTTCGGCTCACGTAACTTCATATTGAGCTCAATTCTGTCGTTTCACCATGGACAGTGCATATGTGAATTTGAATTACGGATATGATAGTTCTCCGAAATCGACATCTTTAATGTTTGTTCGCGTTAAATTTTCACAAGCACATCGGAGAAATTAATCCGACTTAATCAGTGTTTTAATGCATGGTCTGCATGGAAAAAACAACGACCTATTGTGTTTTTTTTCGGCAAAAAATGTGAGTAGCCTGTTAAAGATTCACTCACTGACTCTGAGAAATTGAAAATGAATGTGTGGAAAGTTTCAACTTGCTGTAGGAAGGGAAAGTGAGACTATTTGATAATGTGATACACTAAAATTGTGAACACGATCAAATCACGAATTTCCCAAATTTTGTAACCAAATGTAGGCCTAATTCCGTTACATAATTCAGAAATTCCGGTTACTACTATATCATTGATGAACAGCCTGGTTTTGTTCATGTTGTTTTCCAGTCATTTTAGCCCTTTTACCTTCAATCGATTATAAGTATACTGCCTGTTATATGACAATATATTCCTCTGTTCTTAGAATTTGAGACTGGATTAAAATGAAACTTTTAAATAGAAAATGTCTCCACTCCATAAAAGACTGGCCAAAGTGTAATTCAGTCACAAAGTTTTTATTAAACACTTTCATCATTTTGGGTATACTTATTAACGGAAATCAGATAGTTCAGATGCTCGGGAACTCGAATAAAACATCATCTGGAATGAGAAATATTTGAGTTTTGATGGACTTTGTATTTAACCAACAATTCTTCATATAGTGGTGACTTCCTTGTAATTCTCTCACGCGGTATTCAGATGTCACCTGGTCAAATAAAATCTTGCTTTCTCACAACCCAGGCCTACAGTTCTTAGTACTAGGATTAGTGGAGTCACCTTTCATATAATTCAGTAATAGCAGAGGTACAGAATAACTGATAACATTGGTGCAGTGTAATTCCGTCACATGAAAAAGGTTTCTTGTTAAAACTTCATATCAGACTTTAAAATCGTGTGCAATAAAATTTCGATGTTTTAGACGGACTGATTTAGGCAATAAAAAAGAAAGTCTCTTTTTAAATTCAGACACACTTACATTGCATAGGTTCGAAGGCCTTTCCAGTGCACCACCCGGTTGAAGTTGGTTATCAAAGTTGAAAATTATTCCAGATTTCAGTGAACAGAAGCTAATGACAAAAGATAGCTTCATTGCTTCACAAATATCTTAGAACCTTTATTATGGTTAACCACTGTGTATTGATAATCGAGCAACATTTTATCTCATGATAAAGTGATAATGTTGATAGAACCTTCCGCTAAACGTCAATGGAGAAGGCCAATCTAGGTAAACCAAGATGGTAAATCAGAATATTCCGTGATATTATATCTGAGTTTACTGAGATTGTGGAGATGGCGTAATCAATTATATAAATGTTCTTCCTCCAATCCGATGTTCAAAAGTACGTGTTATCCATTCTACGAATGTTCCTCATTCAGCTCGATATTCGGTACAAAAGTTGTTATCCATTATATCTTTCTTCCGCTCGATATTCAACACAGACATTGTTTTCAATTCTCTAAATGTTTTTCCTTCTGCTCGATATTCAATACAAAATATGTTATTCATTATGTAAATGTTCTTCCTTCCGCTCTATATTCAATATAAAAGTTGTTATCCATTATACAAATGTTCTTTCATCCGCTCGATGTCCAATACAGTAGGGGTTATGTAAAGGTTCTTTCATCCGCTCGATATCCAATACAGAAGGTATTATCCATAATTGTGCAAACGTTCTTCCTTTCCGCTCGACATTCAGTACAGAAGTTGGTCTCCATTATACAAATGTATAATTGTATTATTACAAATGTACTCGATTGTAATTATACAATTTATTATACAAATGTACTCGACATTCAGTACAGAAGTTTTTCTCAATTATACAAACGTTCTTCCTTCCACTCGAAAACAGTTATCATCCATTACATATTCTTTCCGCTACATATTCAACTCAGAAGAGTTTATTCATTACAGATTCTTTCCATTCTGTTGAACACAGACATTGTTTTACATTATGCAAATGTTCTTCCTTCCGCTCGATATTCAATACCGACATTGTTATGCACTATTTAAATGTTCTTCCTTTCGCTCGATATTTATTACAGAATATTCCTTTAGCTCAATATTCAATACAAAAGTTGTTATTCATTCTGCAAATGTTCTACCTTCCGCTTGATATTCAATACAAAAGGTGTTATCCGTTATGTAAATGTTCTTCCTTCCACTCGATGTTCAATACAGACCGTTTTATCCATTATATAAATGTTATTCCTTCTGCTCGATATTCGATACAGAAGTCGTTGTCCATTGTATCTTCCTACCGCTAGATATTCCATACAAAAGATGTTATCCATTATATGAATGTTCTTCCTTCTGCTCGATATTCACTACAGACATTGCTATCCATTATATAAATGTTCTTCCTTTCGTTTGATATTCACTACAAACATTGTTATCCATTATATAAATGTTCTTCCTTTCGTTTGATATTCACTACAGACATGGCTATCCATTATATAAATGTTCTTCCTTTCGTTTGATATTCACTACAGACATTGCTATTCATTATATAAATGTTCTTCCTTTCGTTTGATATTCAATACAGAACGTGTTATTCATTATATAGATGTTCTTCCTTCCATTCGATACAGAAATGGTCCATTATGCAAATGTCCTTCCTTCCGCTCGATATTAAAGACAAATGTTGTCATCCATTATAAATATTCTCACTTCCACTCGACATGCACTACATAAGTTATCTTCTATTCGCTCGATATTCAATAGAGTTATCCATTATAAGTGATCTTCCTTGATATTCAATACAGAAATTATCCTTCATAAATGCGCTTCCTTCAACTCTGTATTTTGTACACAAGTTATCTTCGTTTTGCTCGATCTTTAAGAGAGAAGTCGTCCATTATTAATGTGCTTCCTTCCACTCTGTATTCCATACAGAAGTGATCTTCCTACAGCTAGATATTTAATAGAGAAGTCCATTATAAATGTGTTTCCTTCCACTCTGTATTCTATATGGAAGTGATCTACCTTCCGATCAATATTCAATAGAGAAGTCGTCCGTTATAAATGGGCTTCCTTCCACTCTGTATTCAATACACAATTTATTTACCTTCCTCTCAATATTCAATAGAGACGTCGTTCGTTATAAATGTGTTTCCTTCCACTTTGTATTCAATACACAATTTATCTACCTTTCGCTCAATAATCAATGGAGAAGTCGTCCGTTATAAATGTGTTTCCTTCCACTCTGTATTCAATACACAAGTTATCTACCTTCCGCTCAATATTCAATGGAGAAGTCGTCCGTTATAAATGGGCTTCCTTCCACTCTGTATTCAATACACACGTAATCTACCTTCCGCTCAATATTCAATGGAGAAGTCGTCCGTTATAAATGTGCTTTCTTCCACTCTGTATTCAATACACAAGTTATCTACCTTCCGCTCAATATTCAATGGAGAAGTCGTCCGTTATAAATGGGC
>JAVTVY010035982.1:0-16558 GCA_036873755.1 Hanleya hanleyi
ATGATTGAAGACAAGTGTTAGGAAAAGTTTATTATTCGGAATGTCTGCATTTATTGTACGCATTATAAAGAGTTTTGTCAATGGAGACTCTGTTGAAATCAAATTCTGTAGTCATTGGTGATCTTGATTTTCAGATATTTCACCAAGTGAAAATGTGCCTTTCCGTGAGAATGACCCCACAGTGCTATTTAGACAATATATTGTGAAGCTGGCGTGTGAAATTGAAGCTGCGAATCTAAAAACAGATTTGCGAATCTACGCTAAATATACAATATATTATTCACTTTCCCCACAGTGCTATTTAGACAATATATTGTGAAGCCGGCGTGTGAAATTGAATCTGCGAATCTACGCTAAATAGACAATATATTAAGTATGCAGGAGGTGCGAATCAATGCAATTTAGATGCGATTATCAAAGTGCTAATTAGACAATATATTATCTTCTCTGCAATCTCGACGAGGTAAAACAGATTTGCGAATCTACGCTAAATATACAATATATTAACTTTCCCCGAAGTGCGAATCTATGCAATTTAGATGAGATTATCAAAGTGCTAATTAGACAATATATTGTCTTCTCTGCAATCTCGACGAGGTAAAACAGATTTGCGAATCTATGCTAAATAGACAATATATTAACTCTCCCTGAAGTGCGAATTTATGCAATTTAGATGAGATTATCAAAGTGCTAATTAGACAATATATTGTTTCTTTCTGGGGAACAAGAGCTCCAAGTCCCAGCATCGCACATATGTATATAGTCTACATTTTATGCAAATCATTCGTGTATTTCGAAAAGGAAAACGCCGACATTCTCGGTATGAGCACACTGAGAAGAATGGAATGTGCTCGCGTGAAGCTTTCTCGCGATGACAGGTTAAGGAAAGAGATATTCAGCGTTTTACGTCATGTTACATTGTACGTCACAGGTTATGTTGACTTTGGTCCATGGAAGATGAGCGTTATCCGCTTTAATAAGTATCGGCGACCTCAGTGGGGTATAACTTGTCATTGGCGTTACGGACAAGTCGAACGATATTCTCACTCACCCGAATCAGTCGGTGTACCTCCATTCGCAACTTCTCGGGGATCTCCGGTTTGAGATGTCCCCTTCGTAGATTTCCGCTCGGGAGTTCCGAATGGGTGTACCTCGTGTGAAGGAGGATACTCGAACAGTGTTGATCATTCCGTCAGCAAGTTTACTCTGCTGCATAATCTGGTAGTGGGATGAATTCTCATTCAATATTTACGTTCAGTTCAATCGATGCAGGGGGCATATTGCGGTCGGTGGATTTGTTCGGGGAGAAACAGAATATATTGTATAATTAGCATCTCGTTCTAAATAGCAAAGTATCCTAGAAAATATCTGCAAATTAGCAGCTTTGCTAATTAGATTCTAAATAGATGCGAGAGAATATAAGCCAATCGCGCACCTTAATGACAGAATGGTTCAAAATCATGCATATAATCCATTATCTCTTAATTATTTCAATGATTTTAGAGGGTGATTAAATTTATTAGATGATCCGATTGGGTTCTTTCCCATAAACTGGGGGTGATTGAATTTTGATAGGGGGATTGAATGATTAGAGGGATGACCCTATCTTCATTCAGACTTTGTATTTTCCAGGGTTGATTTAAAATTCAAGGATACAATAAGTCCCAACAAGACCTGTAGATGTCACATATGTTATACAGTATGATGCAGTCCTGTTTGACTTTATTCACACTGAAGTCAATACAAGGATAGACAGGATAGGCTCAGGTAAATACAGGGAAACAGTGAAACCGTATCTACCCATCCTCACAATGGCTGTACACTAGGGCACTGATGTAAGGTCACCCTGCCTGTACATCAATGACCATCTGGAGAAATAGATAATTAACAAATCAATTAACCCACTTACGTGCAGATGGATTGAACACATGGAAATACGTCGACTTGAATGTGGATTTCATTTCGACATCCAGCGTAACCATTCCATCAACGGTTGTAAATATCTGTATGAGTGTCCTTTGTATTACCATGACAACAACAAGGTGTAACACGAAATAAACGAGTATACGCTATTCTACTCAGGTGTGTCGCTACATTGGCGTCAAGTATCCAGTTGTCGAGATAACGTTACAAATTCATCTCCCATCACATTCCAGTGGGTATACATGTACTTGTCCACACCCGGGTTAAGTCTAGACACTAATGCAGAGTCTCGTAGAGTTAATCTCGTTCACCCTATAGTAACACCAGGTCAGGGTTTCAAAATTATTTCTTTCAGAATGCCTGGGCACAGACCGAGGTGAATTAAAATGTGTGAAAATGTGGAAATACTGGGGCAAGGCAAAAACATATGTCACACAGGCAGAAACTGTCAAATCAGGTTAGCCTGGAATCACAGCAGACACTGGTCACTTATCACATGCACACATGGGCAGTCAACTAAAACAGGTCCAGGGGTCAGACGTCTCAAGTTTCACCAATTGTCACACTGACCATTCTTTGACCACTCATCTGACACTGATCAAAGGTGAAAAAAGAGCCCCCAAGTTTAATTTAGCCTGGATCCAAACACCTGTGAGATTATTGCTGGTTTGAGCATGATTAGATACATGTGTGTAGCGGGGAAAGGTAGATTTCTCCCTCTCAGACACAATGCCCATGTATGTGATGTTCCGCAGATGTACTACTAGGAATCATCCGATCTGTCTGCAAGTCCGTATGTGAGCAAGGCCTCAATATTACATCGCACAAATAATACCAAAGGTAATATAATAATCCTAGAATCTAATCCCAGAATAGCTTAATCTCTCCAACAGCTGAGTCAGTCCAACATCCTGTTAGTGACCACTACCTTTACAGTAGTTTCCAATTATCATGATGTTAACATCACAGGTGAGAAGATCGGTTGATTTCACGATGATCTGAGAGATCAATATCTCCCGGTCAGCTAAGGCAATCCTGAAGATGTAAAAGTGTGGACCACTACCCTAAAAGTATTCCTGCTATCATGAGTTTAACATCACAGGTGAGAAACCGAGACTGGTAGATTTCACGATGATCTGACTGGTCCATCTCTCCTGGTCAGCTAAGGCAAACCTGCAGATGTAAAATTGTGACCCACTACCCCAACAGCATTCCTGCTATTATAGCCAGAGAAGACTGATCGACTCGATGATGATGCTCTCATGGTCCCGGTCCAATGTAAAACGTTAATCCAGCAGTAGAATATTGAGCCATCTGGAGCGGTTTCTATATGTTCACCCGAGTTAGATATAGGTAAAGGTAGATATCTGGTCATAATACATGTACAGCAATATCTCAGTGTTCAAACAGTCGTCGGATACCATATCCCACTTCTGACACCGTGCGAGATATTGATTTACGTCCTGAGACTACATGTATGTATCCTAACTATTATAGTAGTACTCAGTACTGGTTCACCTCTCCTGTAAACTCCCCGTACTACAGACGACAACACGCTCCGTGCATTACGTAAATCAGACCTGCAGAATGTATGCCCAACTCAAATTTAAGACCACGGAATGCAAATATTTGGACTTTTGCTTTAAATCAACATGTAATGGATTTAAAAGGGTTTAAATTTCTATAGCTGTATGGTGAATTGAATTTTCTTTCTCCGAGTGACAATATTAGAAATGAAATGTCTCTGCAACCCGCCACCTTCGCGGAGTTTTCCCACTGGTGTTCAATAATTTGTCCACTGGTCTATAATATTAACCTCTTGATACATGTATGACAATGCTTAATGGAACTTTGGAACAGATAGGCCAAAAACAGAATCAGAGTTCATGTTTTTCTCAAAGATTTCCAGTTAATTTAAACCTATCTTTTTCTCTGTTGCTCCGGAACAAAAAGAACAAGGGAGCTGAAACTTTCTGACTTTTCTGCAAATCTTATTGGCATCATTTTGGGACTAGTTGCATGCATAATCCTGGGTGCAAGAATCATGGTTAAATTCAAAATGGCCGCCATCCACATGGCCCCAATCTTTCAATGAGGACACTAGGAAAAGAGTCCAATACAAGAATGTAGGAGGCCCTTTTGATTCATGTAGAGAGAGCCCACAGCATTTGGCCCGCACCATTCAGTAGGCAACATTCAGGTAGTGTACAGAGCAGAGGGTTGTACGACATTTCGACAGCCAAATTTCATTGCTCATTCATTAAGAATGAGTAAACTTAGGCATACTAAACTTACATCACACATGCATGTAATCATGAAACAGAAGTCTACTCAAAAGTCAGTGAGATTGACCTACATGTAGTCTAGATAACCCAGGGGTGCCAGTTAGGCCATTGTCACTTGATTGGTTGTTTAGCATGACCAGCCATCATCTATATTTTGAGAGTAAATAATTAAAATAGATGAGGGATTTACGTTTTCATGCATAAAATTTGCTCATCTTCTTCATATTCGGATATAATTGATCTGTAATTTAATAATTAATAATAAATAAGTATAGCAATTAGCAGATGTCTTCAAAATATCAAGGTCATGCTAAACAATCAATCAACTGACAACGGCCTTAGTGGTTTTCTTCAGTTCTACACAATAGGCATATACAGGCCCAGAGCATGTGGATGGAAATCAAACTGAATCAAATTCTTTACCCAGGATAGGTATGTGTTATGTACACACATGAAAACACGCTCCCTCTAAATGTATTATGTGCAGCACACCCAGGAGGTATGCAAGCATGCATTCTTAAACATCATCCTGAGGGACTTGCCTCCCATCATGGATGGACAGCATTGTGTAACGATAAAAACAGACTTTGGGCTGAATCGATTCAAATCCAGACGAATCTCAAACAGTCCTTACAGACACTGAAAACGTGGGTAGAAAGATGATAGAGGTGTATTAGAGAAGATATCCATGGCAGTAGGTCGGGACAACTTCTAAACGCCTCCTCGAAGAATAAGTTCCCATTGTTGTGGTAAAACGTCAGACTGTGAGGTCTAAAAAAACTCAGTAATGCATTGGTACCCTGTCTGTGATTGCACAGGAGTCTAAATGTACCATATATACCACACAGAATAAACAGGTGAGTAATCTACAACTCCTTAAAATAAAATCTACATGCAGGTGTTACATGTATATATCACATGTATATACCTGAATGTGTACAAACAAGGTGTTACTGTATTTAATCTGGAGAGACAGAAATCTACAACATAAATATCTGATGTTGGTCGATTTAAAAGGCAAATTAGCACCTGTACATTGAAGAGTGTATATGAAGTAGTTTTATGTACATGTCTAATGGGAATTATATAACAAGACTTTATACTCATATTAGCAGGCCTTATCATTCTCGAAATCTGCACCATGGCTGATATGATGGGCCTGGTATCCGCTAGTAATGGGGCTGATATGATGGGCCTGGTATCCGCTAGTAATGGGGCTGATATGATGGGCCTGGTGTCCGCTAGTAATGGGGCTGATTTGCTCACAGTCGAACTCCATTATCAACACTTTCTTTTTATGAAGCTGATAATCAGGGAGCTTCTTAAAACTGGAGAAAGGTACGTGTACATTTTGGAATGGGCATTTGCCATGCAAAAGAGGATGGCATGCCATTGTCATGCCAGTGCACAAGGAATGGGAAGGCAGGCATGCTGCCATTTGGATCACCAGTGTATGCCAGTTCAATCAAGGAACGCATGCCCCAATGTTGAGAAGCTCTGTAGACCACAGGAGTGAGTGAATATGATTTAACGCCGCTTTCAACACTATTTCAGTCATATCACGACGTTTGGTTCCTATTCCTTTTCTCACCCGGAAACCACACGGCAAGGGTCCTATAAACACTCGGGACCCCACGGGAGGTGTCCTATTCCTTCTCACACCCGGAAACCCCACGGGTGCCCCAGTTAGTCGCCTCTTACGACAAGCTCTCTGAGGAGCTGAGGCCTATTTTTACCATGACCTGGAGTGTGCACAACGACATCCCAGGTCAATCCCCGACAGCCCGGCGGGGTATGATCAATCCCATCAAAATGCAAGACCTGAAATGCGATCATGAATTTTAAGATGCACCTATCTCGACTTCAAGCTTTGATAACAAATAAGGAATGATTGAAATAATACCAATATTGCCAATTTCCAGGTCATGAAAGAATGAATAGAATGGGAGACATTTGAAGTGGGAGATTCACCAGCTACAATGTATATGTAGTCATATCAGAGAGAGCCTGCAGAATGTTACAGATTTGAAGCTAGAACATTACATGTCAAGCTAGAGTATTCAAGGCTATAAATCCTGATACATGTATTGTCAGATTTGAAGCTAGATCATCAGAGATCATACTAAGTTAGAACATTAGAGATGCCAAGCTAGTTTATTAGAAAGTTCAAGGCTACATAATGTCACAGACATCAAGCTAGAACATAATTTCAAGAGAAGAGAATATTGCAGATACATGTATGTAACTAGCATATCACGAAGGTCAAGCTAGAATATCACGAAGGTCAAGCTAGAATATCACAAAGGTCAAGCTAGAATATCACGAAGGTCAAGCTAGAATATCACGAAGGTCAAGCTAGAATATCACAAAGGTCAAGCTAGAATATCACGAAGGTCAAGTTAGAACATTTTATAGTTCAATGTTATAGAATGTCAGATTTACTGCAAGACAGAGAATTAGAAAGTTCAACATCACAGATGCCAAGCTAGAACATCAGTTGTCAAGCAATAACACAGCTGTTGAGCGAGAAAGCTGTTTACAGTTGGGTTGCTGAACAAGATTTTGGCAAGAGAGAGAAAATTAAATTTAATATCGCATTCAGCATAATAATCAGCTACGCAATGCTAGAGAAAATGTCCTTCAAACTAAGTTTTGATATTTTAATCAAGTTTAAGATGGGCTAAAATTAAAAGCGATCAAACTACATGTACCAGAGACTGTACTGTAATCTGGAATATTTTGAAAACATTTGACAAGATAGGAAAAAAGAAAAGAAATTATGTCAATCCTTGAAAGACTAATATTCAGAGATGTCAGATGACTTCTGTTTAACATTCAATCACCAAATTCTGTTAATCAATGAATGAATAAATCAGCACAATGTTCAACGAGAGCTCCTGTGGTATATGTACATTGTCAAGTTGAAAAAACAGATGATTTATGGCACAGGGTTCATACATTTACAACAGAATTTTTTCAAGGACTATCCAGGGCAATAATTTTAATTTTCCAGGAGTTTTTAGTACCAGAACTCGCAACAATGATGAGCAAATTAACGAAGTCCAGGAACAAATTTTGGCACAGTAACATGTGGCATCAAATCACTGGTTCTCCCAGAAGACAATAGTGTAGTTTTTCCAGGAGTTCCCATATTTTTAGGCATTTTCCAGGACTTTCCAGGTTAGCAATTAAATTCCAGAAGTTTTAAAGACTTTCCAGGAGGCGTATGAACCCTGTGGTAATTCCTCTAATAATTCAATCACTCTATCAAAATTCAATCAGTGGTTCTAATTATAAGATCACCCTCTAAAATCATTGAAATAATGATGAAATAATGGATTATACGGTAATTCCCCTAATAATTCAATCACAGGAAGTTCACTTTTTAACTTTCCTATTCAAACACAGAGAAAAAGTAACATTCCCATTCTTCATTCAAATTAAAGAAAAGTCATATATTGACAAAATATGACACTTTGTAGCTGGTGCCATGAAGAATATTTCCATATATAGGCCATTTTTGCAGCACTTCTGGTGATCAAATTATTAGGGGAATTACCGTAAGCATGATTTTGAATAATTTTGTCAACTTTCTGTTCTAGTAAATTGATCACTCCCAGATTTTATGGTGAGAAAATTAACTCCCTGTCATTGAATTATTAGAGGGTTTGCCATATGCATCAATTGTCCTAATATCCAAACCATACCAATAGTGTCTTGTTCCATTGCATCTGAAGCCGGTAAAATCCAAATTAAATGAATAGTGTTCCCCGGCAATGATCCAATGAGCACTCAAAGGAATACCTCACTGAACTGGTCTCCACAATGTTGAGCACTCCAAGCCTTACTGAACTTGTATCTACTAATAGTATACTATCTTGACCACTGCAAGTTTTGCCTTCTTGAATCATGACATTACTCCTGTCAAACCACGGTCAGTGATGTTCTCAACACATCCATGCATTCATGTACAAGCGACCAGGTTTATCAGACTAATCATGATCCATGGACAAACACCAAACTGTCCAATCCAGGGTCATTATTATACTCCCACTACAGGAGCTACCCAACAAATCCACTGACCACGATGACCACAACAACACAAGGATTAAATATGCAGACTTCAGCCCCTCAGGGTCTGGACAAACTTTCCAATGACTGATCACACATACAAGTGTTCAACTCTCCGAATAAAAGACTCAAATTCAGCCCTGCGACTTGGGAGAGTTTTACTAAACAGAGGACCATGCAGAGGGATGTCAAGTGGTTCCTGACAGCACAATATACTTGGACAGGTACCCCTCTGATCTGTTATTGATCAGACTGTAAACGCTCTATACTAACAATACAGGTTAAAGTGTTCGGTCATACAAAAGACAAATCTGCCAGACACTACAGACCATTAAAACATCGTTTTAACCCATAACACCTATGTACGGTAAATATTCACCTTCAAAAGGCCTTTTATGGACATTACTTATGTGTGTATGAGAATTACGACGCAAGGGTGACAGATTTTACACTTGCCTTAATATCAAAAAGATTTTCTAAGAAGCATTCAGACATCATGTCCAGCAAACGATCAACCATAGATCAACACTTGCACAACGTCTGAATATATTGTAACAGCTAGTTCTCCATAAAAAAGCCATACATAGAACATATATGAGAAATCAACCTTCCTCCAGATTTGTAGCTTTTGTGGAAATTAATATACAAGGACAGTTACCATAAGCAGAACAATTTCCGGAGCCCCCCCTCCAAATTTCCAATATCCTTTAAAATTAGCGAAATACCCAAAATATTCAGCAAAATTTTACCTCATACAAGCCTCAAGCGAAAATTAGTCTCTCAGTTTTGAAACTCTGGGAGAGCTGTTTATCACTCTCCTAGATTCTGTACTGTGAGAGAGATCACTCCCCAATATCACTCTCCTAGATTCTGTACTGTGAGAGAGATCACTCCCCAATATCACTCTCCTAGATTCTGTACTGTGAGAGAGATCACTCCCCAATATCACTCTCCTAGATTCTGTACTGTGAGAGAGATCACTCCCCAATATCACTCTCCATTGCATTGCAACATTGCATTATGAGAGTGAGTGAGTATGATTTATATGTAATGCTGCTTTCAACAATCTTTCAGTCATACATGTACATGTATCATGATGTTTATTGGGTCCTACTAATTTCCCACCTGCGACCTCATGGGTAAAGTCATACCTATTCCTTTTCACACCCAGGAATCCAATTTGTGCCCCAGTAAGTCGTCTCTCATGATAAGCTGTCTGAGGAGCTGATAACCTTAAATTCACAAATCTGTTGCAAACATCTTTGCCTCTAGCAAATTTCAATGCTTTTCTAGGCACTTTAGGCAAAAATGCTGATTTTATGGGTTTTTCAAGATTAAAAAATATATATATATATATATCATTTTCAATGTTTTTCCTGTTTACCAGGCCATGTTTGGACCTGGAGACTGTTGTGGAACCACAGGCTGAATGAAGAAATCATTAATGTACATCAGTCAGACTATGTATGATGATATAGGGATATAGAGTAGCCTTGGGGCAATCGCTCAATTAATACATGTACCTTATTAATAAACAATTGACAGGTGTTAACGAGCTATCATACCTGTAATAACCTGTAATTTATTGGTATTTAAACACTGAGTGAGAAGCTGAACTAATTGACCCAAATTCCAGACTCCCAGAAGATAAATAAACCTGACCTAGAACTTCCTGGATTAATAAACACAGATGCCCTGTACCAATAAACTTCATTAAGTACCATCATTATTTTGTCACCCAAACCTGTATGTGATAAACTACTGTGCCTGACCTGTGTGTAAGCATAACTCTCTCAATCCCAGCAAATCTTAAATACAGAAGTATTGATGCCAATACAAAACTACTTATGTAAATTCAGAACTACTGATGTGGGTACAGAATGATTGATGTAAAAACAGAACTATTGATTTGAATACAGAACTCCTGGTGTGGATACAGAACCATCAACATGAATACAGAACTATTGATGTGAATACAGAACTATAGATTTTGATACAGAATTATTAGTTTGGATACAGAACTATTGATGTCCAGAACTCTTGGAGTTGAAGTGAGTACAGAACTATCGATGTGGGTATAGAACTACTGATGTGTATAAAGAACTATCGATGTGAATACAGAGCTATCGATGTGAACACAGAACTTTTGATGTGAATATAGAACTGTTGATGTGAAAATAGAACTGTTGATGTGAATCGAGGATTTTGTAAATATATATATTGATCCATGATCATGGTTTTATTTTGTTTGTGAATCAAGATCATTTGTGAAGTAATTTTATTTGTGACCTAGGATCGAGGTCCCCCTTCCAACTCTCTCTAAGGTCGTACCAGCATCCCCCCCCCCCTTCCAGTTCCCCACCATGGCTGTCAGGTTGGATGTCCCCAACCCTATATACATAGATTTAGAACCCTAATTCATTCATCGAGATGTTACACAGTATGTAAACAACAATATTTCCAGATATCGTATTCCCTCCAATCATTCAATCCCCCTTTCAATATTCAATCACCTCCAAATTTGGACCAAAATTTGATCGGTGGTTCTAATAAATTTGATCCCCCTTTAAAATGATTGAAAAAAAACCATGAAGAAATAATGTATTTTTGCATGATTTTGAACTCGGGTTTTTTTTCTAACTTTCTTTTCTAATAAATTTCTAATTTTATGTGATTGAATTATTAGAAAAATAAATGTATGTACCGGTATTGTATTAATTGGTATTTGGGGAAAATCCACAATCTAATAAACGAGCTCTGTGATATTCCCGTCTTCAAATAATCAGATATGTAAAGGTAAACCCTCTAATAATTCAATCACAGGAAGTGAAATTTCCCACCATAAAATCTGAGGGTGATCAAATCTATTAGAACAGGAAGTTGACAAAATGGTTCAAAATCATGCATATAATTCAATATTTCTTCATTAATTCAATGATTTTATAGGTTGATCAAATGTATTAGAACAGGAAGTTGACAAAATGGTTCAAAATCATGCATATAATTCAATATTTCTTCATTAATTCAATGATTTTATAGGTTGATCAAATGTATTAGAACAGGAAGTTGACAAAATGGTTCAAAATCATGCATATAATTCAATATTTCTTCATTAATTCAATGGTTTTATAGGTTGATCAAATATATTAGAACAGGAAGTTGACAAAATGGTTCAAAATCATGCATATAATTCAATATTTCTTCGTTAAATCAATGATTTTAGAGGGTGATCAAATTTATTAGAACAGCCAATTAAATTTTGTTTGGGTTGATTGATTTGATAAGGAGATTGAATTATTAGATGAATTTCGAGCATAAGCTTTCACTTACGACGCAACATCCCTCATTAACAAATTAATTCCACCACAAGGTACTGAAACACACATAACACAAGTATTTTAACCCATTATAGACCAATCATATGATGGGAATGGATTCCCTTCTGACCCAAGTCAGACATAAAGCAGATCTGGGTGAATATTCCGCACAGACCCCTGATCTAATTATAATGTTGATCAACTGTGGGAAAGTAACAGGTCCGTGTGAAATATAAACACCTGTGAAATATAAACTACAGCTACCATCTTATAAACTACAGCAGAAATAAACCCACTTCACCTATCTGCTCTCTGACCAATAATTTGTAGCTCCCCTCCAGTAAGACAGGACTGGCATAAAACACATGGCTATGCCCTCCAGGCCATTCTGTACAACAAATCTCTTTTAGCAACATGACTATCACTGAATGTTTAATTGTTCACCCATTAAAGAGCAATGTTCATCAGAGTCCTGCACAAAATACACTAAATCGACTAATAATTCAACCATAGAAAATTCCCACTATAAAAACAGGGGGTGATCATATGTATTAGAACAGGAAGTTGACAAAATTATCTTACAGTAATAATTTTTATAATTCCATTCTCCTATCAAACTTCAATCACCCTCAATTTTGGGCACAGAATTCAATTGGCCGTCCTAATAAATTGGATCACTCTCTAACATTGCAAAATTACAAAAATATGATGGACTATCCACATGATTTTGGACCATTTTGTCAACTTCTTCTTCTAATAAATTTAAATACCCCCAAATTTTATGGTGGGAAATTACACTTCATGTGATTGTATTATCAAAGATATTACCATTCATCACAACAGTAAAGGTGAACTGCAAAGCTTTGCAATGTTCTGCTAAAATGTCAGAAATCAAGGCCATTGTAGTTATACAGTGTAACCTCGCTATAACGCTGTTATTGGGGGACCAAATTTGAACCACCATATAGATTTCAGCATTATAAAAGGGCGAAAATGTTATGCATTTGTTAATTTGGGGGACATGACAGCACCCACCTTATATCATAATCAGCGCTATAGTGAGGCTAGAGTTGTTTATGTGTGGTAATAGTTCTGTGGATTATTTTTTTTTTCTTCCGATTATATGATACATGTAGGTCAAAATTTATACCACCATAAAACGGGAGCCACAACTTTCAAAAACGCCGTCGATTGCCTCCCATTGTTCTTGGAACGTGATGACGGTATAGTGGTCCTCACACATTCATCCGACGTGGTAATGACGTTATGTAAAATGATACATTAACTAAAACTTGACTGGAGAAGACCTCTATAATGTCATAACGTTCTACAGGCAAAGAGTGACAAGCAACTCAAGTTTTCAATACAGATTTATAACAGGATAACTTTATATTGTTATTGGTACAATTTAGCAAAATATCATCACCCCAAAATCGTATAACAGTTATATCACATAACACAAGATGTATGTAAGCAACATTTTAGAAAAAAATTAAAAGCTTTCCAGTTCACCTTTAATGAATTAATATCCTATCACTGCTCCCCAATCATATTTGTGGCTACATTGTATGTTGGATCTTACTGATTTCAATTGAATTTGGTGTTCAGAGCACACAGGTCATGAATATTTTATAGTCTTATGACACCACGGCCACATTTTAACTTCTTTACTTGCAGACGTGGAGGGGGGATAGGGTCATCATCTTTCCTTTAACACAAGGTTTATGCCAAGGACCAGTCTATATTTCAACCATGCATTATGGTGCCAAACTGGCAGGACCGCAGCAACACCAGAAGATACCCCATCAGCATGGCGTCTGATTCAGCGGAGCCAACCAAAAAGCCCCTACAATTATGTTCCCTTCAAAGCACTATCAAGAGTTCTCGGGATTGGTCGACATTCGCGTTAGTGCAAGCCGGTTAGATGCCTCAAGCGACATATCCAAACAGGGGAGCAGATAGGATTTAATTTTAATTAGATTGCATACATCATGATCATGCAAATAACCTAGTTCATTATTTTAATGAGCTTTAGAGCATTTTCAAGTTGATCAGAATGGTTGCATGAATTCTGTATTCAAAATTAGAGGTGACTGAATGATTGTATGAGGATTGAACGTAACCATGGCCACCAGTGTCAATCAGCCAATCAGGGCCAGTCTTCTTAACTAGCATATCCAAGTTTATCAAATCGTGGAGAAAGCTATCTTGACAAGTTGGGGGGGGTGGTTAATAAAGTAGAATATTCTATCTACCTGCAAATACAGAGCCAAGTTAAATGAGAGTTGTCTCCCCTGTCTGTGGTATTGGTACCATGAAGGCTGGTCTACTTACATTGTTCCCTGCAGGTTCACATTTATCTCAACATTATATTATCTCATACATAATATATATCAGGCAATAGAAATATTCTACATCAGGGGATGGATACTACGCACTTATCAGAATAGGGAAGAAGATGATTCCTCGCCACACACAACTGCAGGATGACTTATAGCCTCGGGATCCAAGAACAACATGGCCCCAATTTGCAGAGACAAGCAGGGGGCCTAGAAACTAAGAAGTCAAGTTAGTATATAAGGTACACCTGGTTATGTTATCATCTGTACCAGAACTTTGCCCATGCAGTCAACTCATTTACACAGTAAGTGGGAAAATAGATTATACCGGCATCCCAATATAATTGGAGATTGTTTTACCATAAAATGAAGATTATGAAAGACACGAGTTTGCCTGTCAAACTATTTAATTGCAGTTTGCAAGATGAAGCACCAGGAGTGCAAAACTCCTCAGCCAAAATGTTCACGTTTTGTAGCAGGTAAAGCCCGGCGCACACAAGAGATATCAGCTGAGCCAACAGCCTCAATTGCCTGTCAGCTCAGGGGCTAGCTCTGGTGTGATTTCAGTGCACACGGTGAGCAAAAGTTTCACGAAATTGATTTCAGTTCCAGAATAACGTCTTCTTCAAGGCCATTTTAAAGAGTTGTGCGTATGAATCGCGTGAAAATAACATGCGATTCACTGGCCGGTCCAATAAAACTGCTGAGCTGTTGGCTTGCGTTTGCCGCACACGCTGAGGATTTGGCCTCGCGAGGTGAAATTATCAAACAAGTTTGATATATTTCCCCCGGCCTCGCGAGGCCAAAAACTCACCAAAAACTGCCCGCACACGAGAGCTAGCCCTGAGCTGACAGGCAATTGAGGCCGTCAGCTCAGCTGATAGCTCTCGTGTGCGCCGGGCTTAAGATTCATGGACTTCCTATCACCATTTTCCAATATAAGGCAATGACAAGAAAATCAAACAGATGGACGAATGTACATGAAGACAGCAACACTCCTTAGCTCTAAAAAGGGACTGGGGGGTCTTTTGACAATTATATTTCTTTAATCACAAAAAAAAAAAAAAAAGATTACTATAGATGTAACTGAAAATAATGAAACCTTGTGATAAATTGAGATCACGACTACCACAATTCGTTTTCGTCCACAATAAAAATTTATTAAGAAAGCAGAGAATTTTGGGCTGACAATTAATGAAGGGAAATATTCACCAATACATCTAGGTAAGTTAAGTGTTGTAGAACGGTCAAATATTTTTTTAAAATAATATTTACTGGGATGAGGTCGCGCGATCCAGAGGTCGCTCCCATTTCACCTTTTTTTTTATATGGGAGAGAACTCTGACCCTAGCCAGAAAATCGCTCAGAATTTATCCATCATCTGGCATGAAGGGTCATAGGAAGCTCGGGCTACAGGAAAGGGAATTTATTTTGAACAGCGTATATGTACATGTCTGAACAATTCAGTTATTAATATCAGATTAGTAATGTTGCATGACGTCTCATTAAAATATCTCTTTATACAAGAGTAAAGAAATCTATTACATCTCTTGTAATTTCTTAATTGTTTTGTGGATGAACATGTATCACAGCATTATATTACCTTTAAAATTAATTCATCAATCAATTGGGAAGACAAGCAGTTTACATGTATGTCTGAGTCTGACAAACATATACTTACATATAAGCGTTACTGGTCCTAGTCTAGTACATGTACTAATATAGATTTACCAGGCATAATATAATCACAGATGGTTTCCTTCACATAACACAATATGGGTAAATACAGAAGCTCAACTGTAGATGTCAAATACAATATACATGTACCGTAAGTCCTCTATTAATTCAACCACCCTATTAAAATTCAATCACCTTCAATTTTGTGGACAAAATTCAGTCAGTCGTTCTAATAAATTTGATCGCCTTTAAAACTATTAAAATAAAGAAATTATGGATTAAAATAAAGAAATTATGGATTAAAATAAAGAAATTATGGATTAAAATATGGATTAAAATAAAGAAATTATGGATTAAAATAAAGAAATTATGGATTGTGTGTACATGTATCTGCCAACTTTTACCAGCTTCCTGTTCTAATAAATTTGATCAATCTCTGATTATACAGTGGAAAATTCCACTTCCTGACATTGAATTATTCGAGGTCAGGATAATCACAATACAGTTTGCACCAATAAACCAATAAATCCTCAGGCCCAAAGCTGTTATCTTCAGAATAAAACATCACATCTCTCACAGGGTTATATCTAGGGTCTCACAGCGTCCGTAAAACGGACACAGATACAAAATCAAATGAATTAAAAATGAATATGTTTTTGCAAAATATCAAATGATTTTTTTCAAAAATCAAATTATGTTTTTTTACGATGTTTGAAAGCCGTAAACCTGGACGAGTGTGTGTCAACTCGCGTTAGACAAAACTTATGGCAAGGGAGACAAATATGCATCTATCCGTTGATAAGCTTGGCCACTAGGGGCGCGATAGTTTTCGTTCTCCAGGCAGAGGTCTATACTATGAATGAAGTCGGAAATATGTACGTCTGTGAGTGTCTGGAGAGCTAGGCAGCATGTGCGTTCTCGCGTTGTATCTGCAACGCGTATCTGC
>JAVTVY010035983.1:0-17204 GCA_036873755.1 Hanleya hanleyi
GGTAGGCGCCGTTTGATCAGGAAGTGCTCCTCGCTCCAGTTGGGTAAGTAACTTTTCTCAAATTGACCTTTGACTTTACTGATCCGTACGGGGTCCCCGACCTTGTACACCGCCTTCGGCGTTCGCTGCGATGGCCTGGGGTACAAGACACGCCGGACTTGGGCTTCATTGCGTTGGGTCACGGTAATGGGGGCTCTCTGTATGCTTCGATGATAGGCTCGATTGTAACCCCTCACCAGTTTCGGGAGAACATCGATGTACTGCCTTGTATTCTTATAGGTGAAATATTTATACATGCGGCCTTTGAATGTCCTGTTGAACCTTTCCATCACGGAAGCCTTGGTCTCGTTGTACGTATGGAAGAAAAACACCTTCTGGGCTTTCAGAAACTGCTTGGAACGGTCTGTTGAGGAATTCCGTGCCTTCGTCGGTTTGCAAATACAAAGGTTTGCGCCCGGTCTTGAAGATGTCTTTGAACGCCGCTATGAGATTTGCCCCCGTTTTCGTCCGGATGGGTACCACCCACGCATACATCGATGCACGTCAAGATATACCGATTCTCATCGTTGTGTTTGGCAAAGGCGCTCATATCGACCAAATCCGCTTGCCACTGGGCATCTATTCCTCCCACGATGACCCGGTTCCGTAGAAAATGGCGACGGACAGCTCGATGTAAGGTATAGGTGTCTTGTTTTCTTAACCAATCTCGGACTTGGGCACGTTGTATCCCCTGGGGTTTGGCCGCTCGATAGAGAGCCGACAAGGCACTATAGGCCGCCGGACTGTCGGGACTGTAGTATAAGTTATCCAACACCTTCTCCCAGCGCTTCATGGTGACAATGATGATGGACCCTGGCTCTATCGTTTATTTATAACGGGTATATCTTGGGCCGGAGTTTCTTTCTTATTTTCTTCGTGGGCTTCCACAGTGGCCATGGTAAATGACCAGTCCAACTCGTCTGATGATCGCTTGATAAGCACTTCATCCACATCTACCACGGCATCTTCCAATGCAGACCATAGATCAGGGTGAAGGGTAAAATGCACTGTACCTCCATCTAGCCGAGCCAATTGAGCAAAGAAAGGGCCGCGTCGGATGTACACATCGTGACACAAGGGATGAGGTCGCCGTCCAGTTCACCAGACAACACCCGTTTGAATTTGGTCCAGCCCTCCCGGGACAGACGAATGTGAGCCGGGCACGGTTGTGTAGGGTCCGCATCACAGATGTCTCCCACCTCCTCCATGATATCGACCTTATCCGCATACACGTGCAGGAAAACCTCGGGGGTCAAGCTGAAATACGCCAGTACTATATGCTCCGTCATGGTCAGTACGTGAATGGTACCAGATTTCACTGTCTCTCGTATTTATAGGGAGAACCCCGTGAGATCAAAGGATCAGGTGGTCATGTCACTGGGCTGACTGAGTCTAGCCGGGTAATCAATGGCATCGTCGTCGGGTTCATGGATAGACAGTTGTTCATGGGGTTCAGCCAGCGCGTCCTCAATAGCACGAGCCCACCCCAACTGGTGTGATGATCGCTCGTCCGGTGTAAACAGCTGGTCCACAATAGGCACCACTTTCTCCAAGGCTGACCACAGATCGGGGTCTAGGGTGAAGCCTCGCGTAGGGTCTTGGTAGCGGCCCAGGCGTAGGAAGAAGGTTGCACGGTATACGTAGATGGCATTGTCTATGTGGATGAGGTTTCCGTCGAGCTCGCCGCTCAACACCCGTTTAAATTTGGTCCAGCCGTCACGAGGTAGCGTAACCGTATTCGATAAGGTCTCAGCGGGCGCCCAGCAAATATCTCCACGGTCTTCCACCAGGGTGACTTTATCTTCATAGACGTGTAACCCCACCCGCGGTGTAAGGGGCAGAATGGCTCGTAGGACGGGTGACATGCTTGCTCCAATGTCGAACGGTGAATGACACACACTCTGTCTGTCTCTCGTATTTATGGGTAGGTCTCTCGGTGACACGGTTGACCCAATGACTAAGGGTAAATGACACACACTCTGTCTGACCCTCGTATTTATAGTCCCACTGTCAATACCACAGCACCAGGGTCAATAGGGCACAGACTAGTGTGAGGCCAACCAGTCGTCGCTGGTTCCGGCGTGAGCGCTCGTGGTCCATAGCCCGAGCATCAAGGATGGCTGTCATAGTCCAGTAGTGGTGAGTGATGGCACGCCTCTCCATCGAGTGCACTCTTTCGAGGACCGCTTCTGTGAACTCGTTGAGAATCTGGCGTCGTCCCTCGTTGTCGTCGCCATCTGCAAACATGGACCGGACCACTGCTCGGTAACCCGTGAATGAATTCACCACGGTGGCATGCTGTAAAATGCGAGTCGCATAGGGCTGGATCTCCGCCATGGCTCTGCAACCGTAGAAATGAAGGTGTAGGATACAGAGAGACGTGTTTTATAGACCAGGTCACACATGCGCGCCTAGACGTCGGGTGTAGTCCGTGATACGTACTATTCTGATGGGTTAGTCCAAAGAAGAGAGCAACAACAACAACAACAACACAGATTACAGATTGCGTGTATACGGTGAGTGAAGACTCGTCCAACACGTATAGATTAAGTTTATGACTATAAGTTCTATGTAGCGCGCTGCGGCCGGGGGAAACCCCCCAGGCACGGTGTACATTCCGTGGGACTACTTTTCTGCCCGCGGAGGCAGACCACATCACCACCAGACCGCATCACAGCGGATGTATACATGGAACTATTTTCGACCTTTGTCCCGGAACTATAGCCTAGACAGGTCAGTCATGCCGCCATCTTAAACCCACCACCACAATCCGCCGCCATCTTAAACCCACCACCCACCACCACAATCCGCCGCCATCTTAAACCCACTATGACCTCATCCCCGCGGAGGAATACACAGGTCAAAGGTTAACCGAACTATAGTCGTCCATACTTGGCACACAGCCAAGGATGATGTCAAGCCGCCATCTTAAACCCAATTCCGCCATCTTAAACCCACCACCCACCACCACAAGCCGCCATCTTAAACCCACCACCCACCACCACAAGCCGCCATCTTAAACCCACCACCCCCCACCACAAGCCGCCATCTTAAACCCACCACCCACCACCACAAGCCGCCATCTTAAACCCACCATCCACCACCACAAGCCGCCATCTTAAACCCACCATCCACCACCACAAGCCGCCATCTTAAACCCACCATCCACCACCACAAGCCGCCATCTTAAACCCACCATCCACCACCACAAGCCGCCATCTTAAACCCACCATCCACCACCACAAGCCGCCATCTTAAACCCACCATCCACCACCATAAGCCGCCATCTTAAACCCACCATCCACCACCACAAGCCGCCATCTTAAACCCACCATCCACCACCACAAGCCGCCATCTTAAACCCACCATCCACCACCACACATGACCCCATGTGACACAATACTCGCTTCTGATTGGCTGTCGCGTGACGTCACAGAGGTCATATGCAAATTTCTGAGGTCAACGGATATCAATTTGCTCTTTGTATACTACTGTGGACATTATAGTAATACATGCTCCCCAGACATGCGCACTTTTGTAAACCAAAAGGCGACGCGCGACGCGAGTCGCGCAACGGAAAAGTCGACGTCGCGTTTTGAAAGGCGACGTCGCCCTCTCCGTCGCGCGTCGCGCGTCGACTTTTACAATGTTAGGAGATAGGGCAAAAGTCGACGTCGACTTTTGAAACACGACGTCGAGTTTTGGCCTATCTCTTTAACATTATAAAACCCGACGTACGACGCGCGACGGAGAGGGCGACGTCGCCTTTTGAAACGCGACATCGACTTTTTCCGTCGCGCGTCGAGTTTTGATTCTTCAAAAAGGCGACGCACGACGCGCGACGCGAAAAGTCGACGTCGCGTTTTGAAAGGCGACGTCACCCTCTCCGTCGCGCGTCGCGCGTCGACTTTTACAATGCTAAGAGATAGGCCAAAAGGCGACGTCGACTTTTGAAACACGACGTCGAGTTTTGGCCTATCTCTTTAAAGTCGACGCGCGACGGAAAGGGCGACGTCGCGTTTCAAAACACGACGTCGACTTTTCGCGTCGTGCGTCGACTTTTGCAAGTCGACGCGCGAGATCAAATTGGCACAAATAGAACACCATACCACCGCCACCGCCGCCACCATCACTGCAACCGCTGTCGTCATAGTCACATCCCACGTGATGGACTTTGTAAAGCTGAATGTTATGTTTGAAATTTAAATATTCGTATATGAATGAAGTAGATTTTATAGGAAAGATTTATACATGGACGAGATATGTTTATGTACACTGTGTTGAAATGACATACTATCACTTGCTTAAGTATTATTACTCTATAACTTGAGTTTGTTGTATTTTTTCTCCGCAGTCAGTATTTTAATAGACATAAATAGAGTTTCGTCTCTTCTTCCTATATCCGTACTGGTCATGGTTAGACGTCGTCTTACAATTACTTTCTATGCAAAATATATAACCCTAATTCTGGTTTAATGACGTTGCTGATACAGCGTAAATTTGTTTAATTAATTGTCTTTGCCTTAAAATGATTGAGTAAGATAGCCTGAATATAGGCTGAATATGATATCGCTAAGTCGCGCATGTGCGTTGTGGTCTTCAAAATCTAGTTACCCCCCGCCCCACCCCCCTTATACTTATCCTCTCGATAACATCCATGTATCTACATGATTGAATGTGTCTACATTGTTATGACGATTAGTATGAAATGGTTATTCTAAATCATTCTCTGTATAGACTAAACTCTCACGTGATCAAACGTTATTCTTCACAAATAATCACGTCATCAAACATGGCGGTTTAGTACTTGATTCTGATTGGTCGTAAAGATGGCCGTTTACCCGCCACCTTACCCGCGGGTTTACCCGCCTTACCCGACATCTTACTCCCCAGATTTACCCGCCTTACCCGCCATACAAACGTAACGTCACCTTTTCCCTTTTCCCATTTCACATGTGTTGTGAGGGCCCTATTTCCCACTAGTGCTAGAGACCTAAAGATTTGTCATTCTCCGATCCACAACCAACTTTCTCAAGAATAAGCCATCATGCAAATGATAATAACGTAGACTTAATTTCCAAGCTAAATTCTGCTGCATATACGGTCACCAAATCATATGATAAACCCAAGAAAACATTTTGAAGTATCGACGAACAATTATAGAGGAATCCCGAGAGGGGTATTGGCGGTGAAAATAATGCATGAAGAAACTTGAGTTCGGCCCGACCGATGAGAGTATAGAATGCTTTCAAAGAAACAGCTTCTGTCAGTCTCTAGTTCTTCTAATTCTGGAAGATTATTTTCCCAGACCTGAAAATTATACCGCGAGTAATGCACAATTACCCAGGCGTCAACCGAGCGGAAAATTCCTTGTCAATTAAGTGGGAACTACACTGGAATCTCACAGCAAACATTTGGTTCTACCGTGTAGCCTGTCTATGAAATGCTTGAGCGTTTATCACACACCGAACCATCTCTCGATAACCATGTCTGGTACGCAGACGATGCTGTTAGTAGGGGAACAAAGGGTTTCCGACATCAGGTACAGACGCGGTATGACAGTACAGGAGGAGGAGTCGGAAGAGCGAAGGGAAAGTGGAGGAGCAGGAAGGAAACCAGTTCGGGTTCAAGGTGTTCAGCGTAAAGAGCAAGGATGTCAACAATCAGAAACATTTATACAACCGCCATGTTTGGTCACTTGGCTATAATTTGTGAAGAAATGTCGGCCATGTTTGATCAGGTGACAACGATTTGTAAAGAATTGTCTGCCATGTTTGATGATATGGCAGTTTAGTTCCGGAATGAGGCTCTATTAACTCCATAAACTGCTCATTGCATACCAATCGCAGTGCAGACCTGTACTATACTACTATAACGGATATTCTAAACAACATAAACCAATAGTCTGGCTGTTTAGTGCGCAACATTTTCTGATGATCAGCCAGCTACATGGCATCATCCGAACGCATGGCACGATCATACGTAGAAACTTCTGCTCGTAGCCATGCGGTAACGGGTGCTATCTGAGTGTAATAGGGCGTTTCCCAAATGGTCACATCCGACTGGTCCCGTTACCTCCGACATCGGTGCAATCACATTCATACAACGAAGACACACCTCCAGAAAGCGATCGATTGAAATGATCCCATGGTGGGCCTCGAAGTGCCCCCATCACAAAATTAAAAGCATATCATTTTCCTGTGGTCTGCCGCCGATTTTATTTTGTTTTCAAATATGTTAGGCCGTTTGTTTCTTAAGATAAACGAAGAAGCATGCTCCACTAGAGTGAGAAATAAAATAGCTAATTTGCACAACTTCGTTTTGGTCTCGCGTAGACTCCCCCAGTCTTGCGCCTCGTGAAACTGACATGTTTGCATATCTGAGAAATATTTGAATACAGATAATTTCATTGGCTCGTTTAAATGGAGCCGACATTTGACCTCATGCTTTGGGAACAACTTTCGAACTGGATTATCTCCCTCTAGATAGATGGCGCCGTGTGAAATACATGCCGAATCACAGCGAAAATCTAAGGGTAGTGTTAAGTGAAACGTGAAATGCCGTTAGAAAGCTAAGATGGCTACATGGTAACATTGTAGATTAATATGATGGCATAGCTTATCATGCATAATATAAACATGTCAAATTGTTATGCCTATTCTCAATTTTCTTTTATTTATTCTTAACATTGTTTTTGTTTTCATTCTATTTCCGAATAATCACTCTCCAACTCCTATTCAGTGATCAATCTCACGAATAAATTATTTTCCTGTTTCAGACTATAATAGGTTCCACTAATGCAAAGCTGACTATAGCTGTCTTCAAAATTTCCCTATGGATAAAATCGTCTGTCATCTCATGACAACTAACCGATTGAATGAAAAAGTTTTGAGTTAGTCGCTTTTTCATTGATGGAATAGAATATTGCCTTGCCATTTCACTGGACTCCTCTTCGTCATAACCCTGGCTCAAATACTGTTGATTCGTCGATATCATCACTATACTCCCCCGAGCATCTTTTTCCATACATTATATTTAATACTCTACTGGGTATTGTTGGGTTGATCCGTTCCTGTAAGATGAAGGCTTTCTTCATAATCTCTCTCGTCATCTGAGGAGTATTTTATTTCACACCGTTCTATTTCACAACTTTGAAGGATCATTTGTCCCTGGTCCTGTTTAAACCAAGTTGTTCAACAGGTAATTGTGAGATCTTGCCTCCGTGTTTCGCTATCTTGAGCATAACATGTATAGCCTGAGCATACATGGACACCCCAACATGCTCTCCGCTCACTTTCCATTGTATTTTGTATATATACTCATAACACAGAAAACACAAATTGGACAACGGCTACCTGCTGAATGTGCGAGCTGACGCTCGTATTCATGAAACTAAATGTTCATGTCTATATATTTCAGAGTTCCCCTGGCGAGTTGGACAGTCATATCAAGTCCGGTGATGGCTTTGTGTTGTTATATTCTGTCACGGACAGAAATTCCTTCTGCGCCGTCTGTCGGTTGAAGGAAACTTTGTATCATCACAAGAGCCCGGAAATCCCAGTCGTTCTGGTAGCGAACAAGACAGACCTTCTTACCGCCCGTTCCGTCACGGAGGATGAAGGAGCAGCCCTGGCCACCGAACTGGAATGTCCTAAGTACGAGATTTCCGTGGCCGAAAGCCCACAGGGCGTGCTCGAGTCAATGGACGAACTTCTCCGGCAAATGATCAGGGAACATATCAAAAGTTTGACTAGCATGCCACGTCCGCTCGGAATGGAAACAAACAAGAAATCAAAACTACTGAACATGAAGAATGCTCTGAAAAAGCGAATTGGTCGTAGTCGGAGTGATACATTTTAATTTCGTCCCCAACATACCGGTACTTTGTCTGAGGACATAGAACTGGAAAGAGTACGGATATTTCTTCAATCCAGAGGGAAGCAGATTGGAAGTTATTGCGGCAAATAAACATTTCAGTTGTTCTGATTTGTCACCAGGGAAGCCATCGCGGTAAAGAAAATTTGTTTGTGGTGCCTGAAATGATTCCGACATGACAGGTGGAAGCTACAATGAATTCACTGGAAGCTTTTTTTGATCGTAGAGAAAACCATGATAAATTTGCCCTATCGTTCATAGATATATGTGCAATTATGGTACATTGTGAATGTTTGATCCTTACTATACCGGTGTGTAGAATCAGCTGTGCGAAAGAAGATGACGTCCATGTGTTTCAAACAAGCAATTAGTGACAATTAAGAAAAAATAGTGCGGTAGTGAGAAAGGTATTTGAGACAATATCTCCATATACTGAAATCTCTTCATTTTGTTAGTCAGCGATTAAAAAGAACGATTTCTATTTTTGTAGCGTATATAACAAACTGAGTGCCTACCATTTATCGAGCATTATGATATCTATAATATACATGTAACACCTCCTAAAGATGCTTTTCGTTATTGGTTAAATGTAGTAATATTGGTACCTAGGTGGTAAACATGACCTCCCAGAGTGGTAACACCTACTTGTCTGTGTGAACTGAAGGATTGACCACTCGTTTGCGATCAGCTTGACCACCCTTCAACTACATTGAAGGTCCTGGTATCGCACACTGTGTCGATGTTAACGTGATTAGTGTATACAACTCTTTAAACATCCCATTGGGTGCCGTTTGTTTAGGGCGGCATTGGTTGTCCGGTTTATCGGGCGGAATTATCAGGAAGGGTGTTAGCATTGCTGGATTGTTACAACTGAGAATTTCCGGTGATGGTTTTGTGAGTTGTGTACAGTGTGACTTAGGCTTGTGGGGGTTGTAACCTTGGCTTGTGGGTTGAGCTGAGTATGATGGAATATGTGGCAGGGATATTGCGCAGTCGTCGTATACGCGCAGTCATCGTATTCTCGCTCATTGGGAGAATTGCGCAATAAAGTATTGTTGACGTTGCTATAGTCTGACGAGAGTAATAGATATTCGATGATTTGAATTTGCAATGTCGTTTTCTGAAGTATAATGATCTCAGTCACGCTTTGATTTTATCTGTTGATTTGAATACTGTCACTATAGAGATGTTATTGTTCAAACATCTCCTAGCCACTCTTCCTGCCTTTCTTCCTCCATCCTACTGTCCACCGTCCAGCATCATTCAATCAAACTTCCAGTATCCATTCAAAGGTCAACCTCCCCCATCCTCGATCCTTCCACTCTTCTTGCCTTCTTCCTCCATCCTTCCACCATCCTCTCATCATGTCCGTCCACCATCCAGCATCCTTTCATCCTTCCAACATCCTTCCACAAGTCACCATATTCCCAGCGTCTTTCTACTATCCTTCACCCTCCTTCCGTCTTCCATCATCTCACTATCCTCCATCCTTCCATCCTCCTTTCATTTTCCACTCAACCAGCCTTCATCATCCTCCCTCCATCCTCCTTTCAGCATCCTTCCACCTTCTAATTCACTCTTCCACTTGGCCCTTTCAACGCCATAACGCCTGTCGACGTCCGTCTTAGCGCAGAGACGCCCTAAAACTGAGGAAGTGAGTGAAGAGAATGAGGCGTAGTTAAGTCTATCGTCCAACAACCATTCTTCGAGCAGCCTTCCAGCATCCTTCCATCCTCCCAGCAACTCTCCTTTCATCATCCTTACATCTTCTACCATACATCCACCCTCAATCATCTTTCCGTCCAACCAATTTGTGAAATATCACGTGATAATGTAGACCAATCCTGGCCAATTTCGAGTTCGAGGCCGTTTGGTTATTCATCACATTATTTATTCTATCAGGCCTGGCCAATTTTGTGTTCGAGGTTTGTTGTTCATCGCAACACTTAACTCTATCGGGCCTGTCCGATTTCGGGTTCGACTGAGGTGTGAGTGAGGCGACGGCGTAATGATGCGAGATGTGAAGTTTCCGCGAGATTTGAAGTGAACCTGAGAAGTGCTAGCGACATTTGGAGAAATTTTCATTTTATCACCGTACCATATCATACAATCGTATCAACGCAGTATAGCCTAATATACCACATATACTGGTGCCTCTAACGATGTCTTTAATATGCCTAATCAGGGGAAACAATCTCCAGTCTTTACATACCGCAGCATTCTTGATTTTCTTCGAATACATACTTACTATATCTTGAGTTTAGGCTACAAAAGTAGGTAAACGAGTAGAAGGTGAAGGCCAACAGCGCTAGCGGAGGTGAGCGTAATTGGTATGTCTGCGCATGTGTGCTTTGAGGTAACATCCGGGTGCGCGCGAGGCATCACCAGGGTCAACCGCCAACCGCGATGTCTGTGATCAGGTTGAAGGGGTGATTAATAATGTCTGATGTCTCCTTTCACCGCGTATGAGACCTCATCTGACCAACTAAGGGGAAACATTTTGGAATACTGCATAACGCCTTCACATCGACTGAAGTGCCAGTCGAGTTTTCTGATCCGCTGTGAATAGTATTGATATGGATACATAGTACCACCAACCTACAATCTTTAACGAACTCAGATATATCGAAGTAAATGGGAAGAACAAACGAGATAAATCAACATCATTCCTTACTGAACCTTCTTCGGTAACATTTCATTTGAACAGAAATCCATCCATCCCATGTACACGGAATTCTCGGAATTTGTGGAAACTCGACCCAGGGAGTTTCACTCTACACCCAACACAGACAACGGCAGAAGATATTTTTACGTAGCGGTTAAACCTTCTAAGTAGATGTCACATTACAGGGGAAAACTGGTGACTTCCAATAACGCAACTTCGCCTTAAAGGCTACATTTATACAATGCTGAATTTCATAAAAGAGATGAAACATAGCTTCAAACGCAACTATTGTATACGGATAGTGGTATTCGATCGGGGCAAAATGCCGGTTTCAAAGCAAACATCCCATGATGGAGAGCAGACTGACTGAAATGGAAAGTCGAATTTTACATGATGTACTGGATCAATATCGTTATTTGCTTAACAGTATTAATGTCCGCTTATGTCAGCCGATTAGAAGCTCGTAATAGTGGATATTTGCTTGAAAGTGTCCAGGTAAATGCCGGTGTGGAGGCTAAGAATGTCTGGTGGCTATGACTGTCCAGCCCCTATCTTCTAACCTGGCTAGGACACTTTTCTCCACATTGGGGACTAGTGTCCGTCTTTGCTTGCAATAGAAGAGGATATGATAAGAGACACTTAGCACCAGGACATTCTTATCCATCACACCGGAATTATATTGGAACATGCTCCAAAATAGAACGCCGCGAAATATCTCATGCATAGATTACAACACATATAAGGGAAGTGGGAAGAGGTGCCGACATACTGACAGAGCCACATGACTTCACAGTATAGTCTTCCGGTTAACCTATTATAAAGCACATACCAAGAATCTAACGATTCGTGATATGTGTTGTATCTCAGGTACGCTTTTATTGTACCTGTTCATGTGGCAACTTGGATGATATGACCACACGGCCCCTAGCACCGGAATAAGCGGTATTAGATACAAATCTAGAGAGCTATGATGGAAATGCTCTGACAACTCGTATATTGGTAATTGGTGAGCTGTTTCGCTGTGACAACTCGTACATAGGAGATTGGTGAGCTGTATCGTCGTCAGATGTAAATGACCGCAATTAACACAAAAGACTAGTCTGTAAGGCCCGATGTCGACCCAGCATCAACTTCCCTCAAATGCTAACATATATCAAAGACCAAAAGGTCTGTAGAGGGGGCGGGCCTCGGGGACGAAACATCCACCAGCAGAATCTCGCCATATACAGGAAAAAATCCAACAATCTTGTAACAGATTGTTTTGCGGAGCAAAATTTAGGGTGTGTGGATTCTATCGATCAGGCGTACGCTGTAGAGTGCGACTGGGGTTGCCTCAGGGTCGTTTCGTGACCTTAGCCGGCGACGTCATGGTGCACATGCGTACTCGAAAGGAGCGGCTTTTGTGCGAGATTTGAGGTAAAGGTGAGTCCTACGGGGTCCACATGTGTCGTGTGTGGCATTATATTGATGGGCTCAAACTTGGGAGGTGATTTTGTTCCGTGACGTCATTGTGCGCATGCTCAGTCCCGAGGGGTATAGAAAGGGCAGTCTGTTGCTGGAGTTTTGGGGTATTGTGGTCGAATTTTTAGTGAAGCAAAGGGCAGGATATGTGGATTCTGTTCATCGGGATTCACTGTAAAGTACGACTGGAGTGATCCCAGGGTCGTTGGTTGACTTGAGCCGGTGACACCACGGTGCGCCTGCATACAAGGCAGGGAGGCCAAGCATGCTCGAATTGAGTGTCAAATTAGTCCAGTGCGCATGGGAGTGTTTGGGCGAGAGATAGACCATCCTTGGTTCAACTGTGTCATAGGTGACGTCGTATTGAAGCTCACGTGGTGTAGAATAAGACGGATACTGCCCAAGCTGACCGACGCCATGGTGCGCACGTACAGTCCGGGGGTAGTAGAGAAAGTGCATGTTCGGAAGTGCATGGGATTGCATGAGTAAGATGTGGCTTGCTGGGTCCAAATGTGTCGGTTTCTCGGTGTGATTGCTCTTGTTGACTGGAATAAGACTAGTTTGATGACGTTGAACTGTGATGCGCGTATCTTCAAGTGGTAAGAAAGACTGTAATGGCAGTTTTTATTGAGACGGGAGGCTTACTTGGTTCAGATGTAACTTTTTTGGTGTCCTATTGAAGCTCGTGCACTCTACAATACGAAGGTCGTGTGCGGATGAGCACTGACTAGGGAAGTTATTCATTGATGTGTACGTTGATCTCGATATAGTCGTTTTCATTTACCCTTTTGTCTATATGGAAGACATTGGAGCGATATGCAAGAGGTTCTCCTTGTAACGGAGTAAGGTAGTGACGCCCTAACGCGGGTGAGTAAGATCACTTACTCTCACTCACACAAAAAAAGAAGACTGCGTATTATACATTTTATTAGGCCTATCCCCAAAGTTACAGCATGCCCAAGCTAGGGGAGCCGCCATTTGGTATGTTTATTATGCTGTTTATTGTTTGTCATCATCATGGTCGCTCTTTCCCTTAACGATGAAAAGCCATTGCTGGGTGCATCGTCGACCATCACCGTGAAAGGATGGGGTTGCCTGTCCGTTTGGTGAAGAAGACGTGACATTGGTCACCATCTCCACGGCCCAATGGATGTTGAAGCGCTGCTTCAGGGACCATTCCAAGGGATCAAATTGTTCGATCTGGGCCAACGCTGTATCCAGGGAACGCCGTTTGGTGATGGCGAAAGGCTGGTACTCGGACAGAACTGTCGCAATGGATCGGTCTTCTTATAGCATGAGAAGTACCCGAAGGCTTGATTCAGGTGAAAGGCGATGGTTTGATTCTCAAAGTTCGCTTTGACGTAGCTGCTTTGATGAGGGAGTTCGATCGGGCGGAAGTTGTACGAATCTAGCAAAGGTCGGTGGCAGAAACACCGACGGATCGTGGACCAGTGGTGACGGTACATCTCACTCTCTTTATGAGCGTCTGGTGGGAGATCGCTGGGACATCCACATCAACATCGTTCAAAACCTGACCAAGATCTTGATGTCGGAATCTAGAACGGCATAATCGTCGGATCGTGGGTGGGTGATACATCTCAAACGGTGGGGTGGTCGGTGGATGGGTGGGTTCATCAATCTTTATGGTTGGATGGTTCCCGTCTCAATGTTGATCTCTACGGGCGCATAATTGCTGACAGCACAGGGTGGATGGGTTAAATCAAGTAAGATGACTTTGATTTTATTATCAGAGTCATGCCGTACGATCCAATGCGATTCACTGACGAAATAAAACGCCAGAAATAGACTAGAAATTCACATCCACACATTCCCAAGTCCCACTGTCATAACTGTCTGGTCTATCCGAGTTCGCGATACAACAAAATTAGCACGGAGATTTTTTTGGAAAAGCCCTTGTATCAAGATGGTGGAGATGTTTACATTTCTTGACTCGGATTTTCTTTGCTACATTTGGAATGCAAGTAAGTGTTTCTGTCTGATATTTCGAGTGTATCGCGAAACCGAATGCACCAAACATTATGACAGTGGGAGTTGGAGATGTGTGGATGTGAATTTCTGGCTTATTTTCGTCAGTGAATCGCCTTGGATCGTACGGCATGACTCTTATAATAAAATCAAAGTCATATTACCGTTGTCACGGGTCCTATGCTAAACAAAATCGAACAACAATGTTTAAAACATAACAGGTTTAATGCATGAGACAACCAGACCAACCGAGAGTATAAATACAAAAATAAACCAAGCAGACAGTTCACACACCGAAGACAGTCCATAAAATTCACATATAGTCCTACATTTCATCGTTTTCTTCCAGAACACCCCCACTTACAGAGTACGGCGCATCAGATATCAGTATAGCCCGATCTCACTGAATCATGCCTGTACGCGTATACCGCCGCGTCCGACCGAATCCGTTAACACATCGTCCACGCTGTTGAGAAACTCCAGTCCTCGAACTTGACCCGCTCAGTTTATGCCAAGACTCATCTTTAGATGACGACTTTACAACGAATTATGGATTAAGAATACTGATCAGCGATACGGATTTGATATTTTTGGAACATCATGATGTCTTGTCGGCATCATTGAAAACTGTTGACCGCTTCTCTCTTGCAGGAAACAAGCCTATGTTTATGTATACTATGATTGTCTTTTTGAATTTGGTGCTAATACTGTTATATGGAATATGGAATAGGTCTTTGGATTATGGACGCGGATATTCTCTAATGGACGACGGCGGAATTATGGATGACGGACTAGATGCTTGTAATCTAGATGCATTGTTCTTGGATTCGCCGCTACGCCTGTATACGGCACCTCATAAAACTGGGTGGTGGCTGGACTTCGACAACATAGCTTTCTCTCCAGTCCCCAACCGTTCTGAACAACCGTTATCAGGGCGACTGCCTAAATGACCCCACAGTTCAGTTAATATAGCAAAAGATAATTTACATACAATTAGTGCCACTACAAATCACAATAGAGCACCATGCACGCTCAGCATGAGCGTACCTAATACACAGGAATAGCATTTACCTGGGTGCTACACCAAATTATACACAAACACCATCCAGTATCGTCTTACACAAAAGCCCCACAGGAATATTTGTGCAATACTTCCTGAACCCCGATGACGAGCCAACCACCGACCCGGTATATACCAATACTGCATTTTAGATGAATACGTATGCAAGTCGGACTACACTGTAAATAGTTTGTTTACATTCTAAACATTAGGCATTATACACATTACCAAAAACGCGTTATGAAAAACTTAACAAATTATGGCAATTTGTGACACTCCTCCATCCCTAGGGTAAAAAAAATGTGTAACATCCTCATCCAAAAAAAATGTGTAACATCCTCATTTTTTCAACATTTTGTGACAGAATGATACCCCAAGACATTCTTACTCAAACAATCGGGGAACCGCGAATCGCCTTGATGCGAAAACGATATGGCTGAAGTGATAACGCCCACCTCATCAACCTCGCGTTTGCCACTTTAGACCTATTCAAGTAAAGCAACGGCTGGTGATCTATCTCCAAGATGAATTCCTTGCCACACAAGTAAATTTGGAATTTCTCTATTCCCCATACCACAGCCAGACCCTCACGCTCAATCACAGAAAATTTTCGTTCTCGCGGCAACAATTTTCTACTAGCGTACGCTACGGGAAAATGTTCGCTTTCGTGTTCTTGAAGAAGAAACGTCCCTAATCCGACATCTGGCTCGTCAGTTTGCAATACAAAGACCTTCTCAAAGTCTGGTAATCTCAAAATGGGAGAAGCAGAAAGACTTTTCTTTAAGGCAAGAAATGCATTCTCTTGACTCGCACCCCACTTAACACTGTCAGTGAGATCTTTAGCGGTAAGATCCGACAGAGGAGCTGCAATAGCTGAAATGTTAGAAATGAACTTCCGGTAAAAACTAGCGAGCCCCAAAAACGAAAGCACTTGCTTTTTAGTACTTGGACGCGGAGCTTTACTAATTGCCTCTAACTTATCAGGATCCGGCTTGACCATGCCCTCACCAATCACGTGGCCTAGAAAAGCCTACATCCAAATAAGCACTTAGTTGGGCGCGCAACGATATTAGCTTTCGCGCAAGCGCACTAATACTTCCCTCACATCCGCAAGATGGCTTTCCCACGTCTGGCTGAAAACAACGATGAAGATAAATATATATAATAAATATATTAGATAAAGTTCCTTTATTTGTCAATACCGCCCAGGTTATTTTCTGCCCACAATGACGTCGTCTACTCAACGTTGCAGTATACGACCTGGCCGCCCGACGTCATCAATAAAATAACATGGCCTGTATTGGCGACTTTCTCTGATTTTGCACATATTTTGTGGAAGCTTTGACATAAAAGTATACAAAATTGGTTAGGATGCTGTACTAAGTTTCACAGCTCTACGAAAAGCATCAGCTGATATTTTGACCAAAACGTCGCGGATAGGAATTATGTTACAGACTATATAATAGTTGTGGCTAAAAGTTGACCTCGTGATGTCCTCGCTATTGAGTAGAATGATGTTCAATAGCACGAAATCTTCGTTAGTTGGGAAGAAAAGCTAAGAGTAATCCACTATGTCATGAAGTAGTTGAAGCATTTCATGGAGATCGCATATATGCACATACATTTCAAGGTTAAACTACTCCACCCCCTAAACGGCCGTATTTTTCTGACGTTATTTTCTCCAAAATCGGTTTTTGAACACTCCTGCTTCAACCATAAATTTCACCGCTTTCCACCACAGCAACAGCTTAGGACTTTTGATATGTTGTACACCAAAGCTTTCTGAACCAGATGCTCGAAAAATGATTTCTGTTGCAATTTGTTCCAGGTTGGGCTCTCCAGCTTGTAGAGATAGACGAGGCTAGGGGCCGTATGAACCCATGTACTTTAAGATCCTCATGGTACTCATATGAAAAGTGACAATCAAAGCGTGACTCAGATACATCATTCTTTAGATGACGACCTTACAACGAATTTTATGGATTAAGAATACTGATCAGCGATACGGATTTGATATTTTTGGAACATCATGATGTCTTGCCGGCATCATTGAAAACTGTTGACCGCTTCTCTCTTGCAGGAAACAAGCCTATTTTTATGTATACAATGATTGTCTTT